>BQNB010022917.1:4087-62421 GCA_026074375.1 Tanacetum coccineum | reverse complement strand
ATGACGCAACGCCTCACGCTAAAGCTTGAGGCTTGGCTATGCCGCTACGCCACGCTTCACGCTATTTATAACCTTGAAAGAGGTATATTTAAATTCTTCATATGCAGAAAAAAGACTGTTTATTTTTTGTTATATTGAAGTACTTCTTTCATTACTTTTTTTTAATCTTTTTCACTAGTGGTTTTTTTTAACTTTTTGTACGTTTTTTACGTTTTCGTCTGTTTTCTACGTTTCGTCCGTTTTCTTACGTTTTTGTGCGTTTTTACGTGTTTGTCAGTTTTCCTACGTTCTCGTCCGTTTTCGTACGTTTATATTGGTTTTTATACGTTTTCATACCTTTTATACCTTTTTATACGTTTTTGTACATTTTGTCCCTTTTTACGTTTTTTTGCGTACAAAAACGTAGAAAATCGTAGGAAAACGTAAAAAAACGTGCAAAAACAAACAAAGCGTACAAAAATGTAGCAAATCGTAGAAAAACGGATGAAAACGGATAACGACCTCAAATTTGTGTATAATTCAAACTTATTGACGAACTTAAGGTAAAGAGTAGTGTATATTAGGAATGCCATTGCTGCATGGGCTGCTAAAAAGTCACGTAGTATTTTACTATTTTAAGTCACTATTGTCACACACATTCGTTGTGCGGTCAAATAGCTTACGCAATTTTAGCGGAGTTATAGATTAGTAAATATTCTAACATTTTAAAAATCATCGGAACATGCTTCCCAATTATTTGAAACTTACATATGATGAATCAATCAACATTTCACCCTCACATTGTTTATTAAATAATTACTATATAACTTAATAAAATTAAACTTTCTATTAAATTTCACTATTAATTAAATAGTTAATTAGTTACTTAAATGTCAGATTTACATTAAAGCAAGTTTGTATTTTCGATGCATTTGACATTATTTTTGCAATAAAAGAATATATTAAAGATTTAACTAGTGTTTATTTAGTAGATTTGGTGTTTATTTAGTATGACCCTAAAATGATATCAATTTGCAGGGGAAAAATAAATAGACGGTAGAGGAGGTGCATGTGTCAGAAAAACAAAAGGAATTGAAAAAGAATGGCACGAAAAACGAGGAAAAACACAATGTAAGTAATATTAATAAAATGATTCACTTGTTGTAACTTGGTCCCAAGATTATGTAACATTTTTGTCTTTCAGCCCTCATGAATAATAATAATACTAATAACAACTTGTTGGGCTTTTCTCTAAACCACCACCTTCAAGATACCACCGTGAACCATGATGGTGACGGCGGTGGCGGTGGTGGTGGTGGTGGTGGTTCAGTCTTTTTTCATCAACTTTGAAATAAATTATTGTTGTTTTGATGTTATATATATTGAACGAAAATTATACCCATACGAAAATATATTCAAAACTCTATCCATCATATATCTTTGCATAAGAATCATATAACATAAGAAGAAATCATTAAGGTCAAGTTTGAAGAAAAAATGATTTGAAAAAGGCAAGTGGACACTTAATGTGGGACGGTTGGGAGTATTACCCTAAATGTTATCAATTTTGAGGGGAAAAATAATAGACGGTAGGGGAGGTGCATGTGTCAGAAACAAAAAGGAATTGAAAAAGAATGGCAGAAAAACGAGGAAAAAACACATGTAATATTATTAATAAAATTGATTCATTGTTTTGTAACTTGGTCACAAGATTCTGTAAACATTTTTGTATTTCAGCGTCATGAATAATTATATTATATAATAACAATTGTTGGGCTTTTCTCCTAAACACACTTCAAGATACCACCGTGAACCATGATGGTGACGGCGGTGGCGGTGGTGGTGGTGGTGGTGGTTCTGCCATGATGGGTATTGAGAGTCTTCAACCTTGTACTACTAATGCTGAAGGTATATATATATATATATATATATTGCTTTCTTTTTTTCTTTTTAAAAGGTGTTTTGGGTGTGTTTGGTTTAAGGGTTTATGGGTTTTGTTTCATTCTTGATAAAGTTGTTTGTTTTATGGGTTTTGTTTTAGGGAATGAGTATGAAACCCAGAAAAAAGTAGGCATTTTTAAGGGGGTGTTTGTTTCGGCTTATGTGGGTTTATTAGCTTATTTGATTTCGACTTATATAACATAAGCTCTATTTTTCCGGCTTATTTTGAGACTTGTGGGTTTATATAAGTTTATCATATCGTAATAAACTTATATAAGCCCACAAGTCTCTAAATAAGCCGGAAAAGTAGAGCTTATGTTATATATGCCAAAATCAAATAAGTTCATAAACCCACATATAAGCCGAAACAAACACCCCCTTTGTTTTAGGGCACAAAAAAGTAAGCATTTTTTAAAACCCTATTGGTGATGGGTTTATAAACCCATTTCCGTACCTATACCCGGTGAATCCGTAATACAAACTATGCTTATTATAATAGCAACTTATTTTCTATTTTTTAATCAAAACAAAGCTTGGTTTGTATCGATATAATATTTAGATTCTTTAAGCTTGTTTATTTATTTGTAAGTTTATGAGGTGTTTTTTAAGCTAATTTTGTTGTGGCCAGGAACTTATCATAAGGGCTTTTTTAATTTTTTTGATCTTTTGTTTAAGCTTATGTTTTAGCTTACGGGGCATACGTCATTTCGGCTAATGTTTTGTAAGCTAAGCCATAAAATTTGGGCTTAATAAACATAAAGCTGAAATCATATAAGCTCGGAAGCTCAAAAATAAGCTTAAACAAATACCTCTTACGAGTTTTGAGATTATTCTGACTTATATAGGGAAAACAGGCCCGTAAGCTTGAAATAAGTTAGAGGAATAGGCTTATGAAACATAAGGCGAGTGAGATAAACTTATAAGCAAAAAAGGAAAAAAGCATTCTTATGATAAAGTTCCTTGGTTGAAAAATGCAGCAAGTCATTTTCAATATGAAAATGAAGTATTGAGATAAGTAGTTTTAGTAATCAATCCCGAAAAACCAACTTTATATCATTGTGTGTTTGAAGTTAGCTATTAAATTAAATTAGTCGGCCAGAAGGTCGGAATAAGAAAAGCAACAAAAAAGTTAGCTATTAAATTTGTTAAGCGAATTTCACTATGCCAAAATTTATGAAACAAATTAATATGTAGTAATAACAAGTGTGATGGTATTATGGATTAGTTTTGTTGATGTGCAAATTTTTTGTTTTATTGTTAATAGCATGGACGTGTCAGAATGGTGGAGATAGTGGCGATAGTCATAAGCTAGAAGATTTCTTGGGAGGCGGTGGTTGCTACCCCACTGCCTCACAAGAACAGGAATTTGGTGGCAGTGGCGTTACATGTGTTACATTGCCACTGCCACCGGCACAACCGTGTATGTCATACTGTGGTTACCCTTACTACACCACCTTCGCCACTACCCCAACAAGCCAAACCCCACAACATAATTATTTGACCCCGGTTGCAACAAATGACGACATTCCACATGATGATCATCAACATGTGAACGACAATGACAGGAAGCGAGCGGTGGTAGAGACAGAATCAGTAACTAAAAGTGGTAAAGGGGATAAGGTTGCTCGTAAAGCGGTTGACAGTTTTGGTCAAAGAACTTCTAAATATCGCGGTGTCACAAGGCATAGGTGGACCGGAAGATATGAAGCTCACTTATGGGATAATAGTTGCCGCAAAGAAGGTCAAACAAGAAAAGGACGCCAAGGTAATTTTCATGCTGAAATAAGACTTATAGATTAGAACATTGGCATATGCTTATTTCAAAGGCCTTATACGACAGATATGCCGGACTTGAGATACTACTAATATACATCTCGTTCTGTTTCGTTTCATGTGATTTTCTGGAATGCATTCATTGGTGATCATCATTATCAACATCAGTTTATCTTGGTAAGTCGATATTGAATATTAGGGTTAACCGATCAATTTGAATAGTTGTTTTTCCACTTTCTAATACAAGTATATGTGATCTTTAGGGGGATATGATAAAGAAGAGAAAGCGGCAAGAGCTTATGACTTGGCTGCTCTTAAGTATTGGGGTCCAACGACTCATATCAATTTCCCCGTGAGTTTTTTCAATTCGCCGCGCATTTTCATATAATACTAGACATGCTCATGACATTATCCGTTTTATGACGTTAATTTAGCTAGCTACTTACGAGAAAGAGCTTGAGGAGATGAAGAATATGAGCAGGCAAGAATTTGTGGCCAACTTAAGAAGGTGTCATATGCATATCAAACACGTTATTGTCAATAACCAAAAAGCCTTTTTAGGATGAATTATAATTGACGAATTTTAATCTGATACAGGAAAAGCAGTGGGTTCTCAAGAGGAGCATCTATGTACAGAGGAGTCACAAGGTAAAGAAAAACAAATTTGCAATGTTTTACTGAAACTGCCGAATGCAAATCAGTAGTTTTTTATACATGATGTAGCTGTAGTCGTCATAGCCAGGTTACTCGGGCATCAACAGTTCTACCTTTTGTAAGGCGGACATTGATTGTCAAATATGTCTAGTTCATAAATTGTTTAATGGTTTGCAGGCACCATCAACATGGAAGGTGGCAGGCTAGAATTGGAAGAGTTGCAGGCAATAAGGATTTGTACCTTGGTACTTTTAGTAAGTTCATTTCCCTCGAATACAAACCGAAAAATACCAAACAGTGACTCAACCACACCAGAACAAACAGAAACATGCTATGTTTAGTCCGGTACTCGAGTCCCTTTTTTTTCATAAGCCAGTATTTGGTTTTGTTCTTGATTCTCAGTTTCGCAAAAATTGGTCTGCGTACTTTTCTGTTTATCAAGTTTGAAGTGAAACCTTTGTTTGTGTTTCTCAAAGTTAAACAAACTGACAAAAATACTGTTCATTAACTTATGTTGTGTTTGGATTCGGAACAGCTTACTAAAAACGACTATTAGCTGTAACAGAATGCCATAAGCTGTTTAGATAAGCTTACCCGAACACCCCCTCAATTTAAACTTGGCGATAGCCGATAACAGATCACAAAGTTTAGTTAAATTTATTGCAATAAAATCCTTTTTTAGACTCTTCCGTAGTTGTCTTTTTTAGTCACTTGACTCGCAAATCTCGTTTCACGTGTGATGTTTTGGGCACATTTGAGTATAATATCGACAACCCGTTATTGATATATATTCTTCCTAAATTGGTAAAAGTAGGATATATGGTTGTAATTGTTGTCCTATATTGAAGGTACACAGGAGGAAGCGGCCGAAGCTTATGACATAGCAGCCATAAAATTCAGAGGAACAAGCGCCGTAACCAACTTTGACATTAGTAGATACGACGTTTCAAGAATATGCTCAAGTTCAAGCCTGATTGCAGGGGAGCTAGCCAAGCGGTCTCCCAATGACATTAGGCCCACAATGGTCGAAAATTCCAGTGAGCCTCTACTAGCTATAACAAACGGGCCGTGTAATGGTTTTCCTGAAATGGTTTGGACCGGAAACCAGGATCAGCCACAAGGTGCAGATAATACTCTAAATGACTCTCCCGCACTACAAGATACAAGCCCGGGAGAGACCGGGCTCACACTACATGATTTTGATAGTGTGTCGGATGAGAATGGAGGAGACGGCGCAGGTTGGAACCGAATTTGGTGAACGAGGTGACCGTTTTGCAGCAACTAGGAAGATAGTTCAAGACAGTTTATAGACAAATATATATAGTATTAGATATCATCATATATGTTATATCATCAAATCATATATTATTAGTTCAGGGAAAGCTTCTTAAGACAATGTATCAAGGTATTTTTTACCTCGAAAGAGTGTTTAGGCAAAGCTTATATATGTAATATAATGACTTATGTTTACGGTGATGCGGCACTAGACCACATCAGCATGACACTCCTTTGTTACACCTCGTCTTATTACGCCTGGTCTTATAAGTAATTTCTTAATTTACGATGCGGTGCTGCATTATTTTGTAGCTTTTTTCAATAAGTTATGATACATTGAATGAGTAGAAAAGTTGCAATAAGGATACTATGGTTGCATTTATATGTCATTCTAGATCTCTAACTTCTCCAAAAAGGTTTAAATTGGCGGGGAAAATCCTGACCCACCCTTTTGAGTACTAACCGAGACCCTTTCCCAAAGACCAAGCCCCAAGCAATGAGCATCTGTTCCCATGACCATTTAACCTATTTCTCGAGAAGCCCTCAATTACCGGTCAACTGAACATTTGCCGTGGGGAAAAGAAATATACATTCAAGATTTTTGACATTTTTACCAAGTAACTATTGCTAATAACAAATTAAACACTGATTGCCGAAAGATTATACTAGTAATCGTAAATGTCAACCCGATGTCAAGTATCATTCTCCTGGTGTTATGCAGCTGGTACAAAACTGAACTGTAACGCGTTATAACAAAACCCAATTGGTTCAATACTGGTTGGACTCATGTTCAGCTACTTTTAAACTTATTTTTTTCACCTAAACTACATGATTAAATTAAGTATTTAATCTGGACTGGATAGTTCTTATTATAACCTGGTTGTCCAACTAGTAAACGCGCCCAGATGCACGTCACATTATGCAATGAGAATAAGCAAGAGACGCAAAAGGAGAAATAAATTACCATAACATCCAAAAAACATTTCCAAACACAACAAGAACATCCGACTCTATAACCAGAATTTGTAAACTATTTAACTTAAAACCTTTCATCGACTTTACCATCAACTATGCTGCATAACTATACCATCTGTCTGTTCACCGAAACTACCTCCCCCCTATCTTCTATATCATACAGGTTCATCCCTTTCGCACCCTCCAATCTGCAAAATACGACACATGATTCAGTAAAAAAACAAGCTTGTGTTTAACCACACTATCAATAGAGGTGGCAATTTTGATATTTATAAAAGTAAACGAGTCATTTATATCAAACGGATCAAATATATTAAACTTGGCTATAGAAGAAATAGGTCAAATGGGTTAAAAGTTAAAACTCATCCAAAGTGTACCAATCATATATAGTTTCTGTAACACATTTAATAAGTAAATTATTTATAAATAATCAACGATAAATGTCAGCAGAACACGAGGTCAAAAGTCAAACTAACCTATCCGTTTTGATCAATACAAAAGAACCATTTTGACCTGAATTAGTTTTACCTTTACCCAACCCGTCTTTCCACCTCTATATATACAGCTAGGGGTGCTCACGGTCCGAAAACCGGACCGGACCGAAACCGACTTTGGCCAAAACAACGGACCGAAGACCGAACCGGACCATTTATGCTCAAACATCCCAAAACCTTTGTTTAATGACTCAAAGATAACATTAAACTAGACGAAAAGAAAACTACAAAGTTTAGCGTACCGGATATTTGAGCGGTTCCGATTGGACTACAAGACTGAACTTAGTAACCATCAAACCCTTGTTTATGTTGCAAATTTTGAGAAGAGCTTGAACGAGCAATCAGTTGGTCTGAACTTGTGGAAGGCCTCATCATCTGATTGGCTCCAAATTGATTTTGTGGTCCCGGTCTAGCAGGGTCTTTAGAATTATTTGTATTTGTTTCAGAATACGAGTTCTCCATCAGCCCTTGTATCTAAGTCAACAACGGGAGTGTTATCAAAAAGAACGAGTAGATTATTCAAAGTGAAGAATATATTATCGTTAGTACTCACCAGATCGAGACGTTTCTTGTGGATATCACTTGGTGGCTGCATATTGGTTTCAAACAATCAACGGTATTTTAGTCTCATGCACAAAATAGTATACATATATATAACAGCTAGAATTATAGTGAATACGTGTGATAAGAGCCTTAGAGACAATTTCAAGTCATTTACATCAATATGGGCTAATAGGTAACGCTTGCATAACCAATGTGAACAATGATTTAGTCTTTCAGTGACGTATATATAGATAAATACAGGGCGATGTAGAGTACAATTAGCAATATGTATAGTAAAAGAAACGAACTTACGTGGTTTTGTTCTTGTTTCTTCTCTTCACTTGAGAACCCAGGAATTGTCAAGTTGTAGTTCTTTTCTGTAGAATATATAGCACATATTACACAATAGCAAAGACAACTGTCGATATCAGACATTTCATAGCATGAAAGACTCCAGATAATAAAAGGAAACAAATCTTGGACTGCTCGTTACAATAAAACAAAAAAAACATGCAAAGCTGCAATAAAGGAAAACATCACACAACTCAAACTGCTGACCATATCTTGCCATGTTAAAGTTCAGATGATCATTTCGACGCGTTTACATAGCTAAAAAAAATGCAGAAGGGGTCACAAATTTTTCAAATTGTATGATAAGTTTTTCAATTTCCGAAACTGACATCCAAAATGTCTTCATAAAAAGTTTTTCAAGTCAGACCATACAAAAATTTGCCTGTTTTAGCCTGTTACCCAACCCGGCTGACAGCCCATGTTGTCACCCCAACTAAACGCACTGGAAGCACATGAGCACAGCCAACTAAAAGATTCGCTATAAACAGTTGCAGTGGGTCGAAATGAAGCACGTACCTAAGTGTAGCAAGACATCTTTCGATTCCAAAATTGAAGATTTGCGATGTTTGGCCAAGGTGGCTCCAAATGAAGTAACCTACAAAATTCCACAGCCACCAGATTACAATTGGCAACAATGACGTATGCAACATTATGCAGTATATCCTCATCCTCATTCATTATATTTTGAAATATCAGATTTTATAGTAACAGCATGGTTTTGAAATCCTATTTAACGCAAACCCGTATCAAGAAAAAGCCCCTTTACCACAAAATGGAAAACAAAACTTGTTTGTGGGTTGACCCGACCAAATTTTGACCGGTATCAAGAATAAGCCCCTTTACCGCAACCCGTTTTCCAACCCACCCAATTTGCCAGATCCACCTGATCTTTATACGTGTAAGTAATAAAGAGTTTATATGATACACAGTTTAAAAAGTCTCACCGAATCGATAAATTCATCAGCAAGCATCAAAAGAAGATCTTCAACTTGAGGATCTAAAACTACGTTTGGATCAACCTGAAAACCGAAACATGTATTAAATGTCGATAATTATGTACTAAATTAGCTAATTCATCGCAGAGTCTAAAATCAACTGACCTGCGCCACCAAATCTTGTATCTTTCTTTTACCGAGAAGATGATTGCTGGCTTCAGTCCCTTGGCTTGAGCTTCCACCTGGTGTGGTCGTACCTGATGCAGTTGCATCGGGTTGAGATCCGGTCAAACTGACGGATTTTTGACCTGCAGATCCTCCAATTCTTGGCGACTGTTGTTGCAGAAGTTGTTGCTGAGTCTGCAATTGTTGCTGCCCCATGGGTTGCTGCTGAGTTTGCTGCTGCTGCTGGTGTTGTTGCTGAACCATTTGCGATAAGTGTTGTTGGCTTAACGACATCGAGTTGTGCAGTTGAGAGGAAGGAAGCTGTTGTTGACTCAAAAGTGCTTGTTGTCTTTGTTGTTGAATGCGAAATGAAGGTGAATTAGGTGCGGACATGGCTGGCATTTGCTTTGACCATTGTTGTTGAGTTAAATTGTTTTGCATCATTGCTAATTGACCATTTTGACCCAATGCTGACAGCTGTGGGTTCATGAATGACGTCCGCGACAGGCCTTGTGCCTGTAGTTTCTAGAAATAAATTCATGAAATTAGCAAAAGTAAAATTTCAAAACGTCATGCTTTCTAAAAGAAACGACTCTTTATTGCTCGGATTAAATGCTACCAAAGAATAGAAATACATTGCATCTCATACATGTCAATTTTTATTTTTTTCTTTAATTCATACACGGAGTATTTAAGTTTCTTGATAGGTATTATTAATAGCGTATGACAACATAAAGGAGAATACTCAAATTTCTCGTGTTTACTTTACGTCAATATACTAAAATTCAAACTTCCACGAAGGTCTTTATTGTTTTGAAGACATCATGAGGTAGGTGCATCACCGAAAGTGTAATGACATAAATACGGTAATGCGTAGCTACGATATACCTTAGAAAATGTGAAAACCAAATATGAGCTGTGAGATAAATAAAACATATACAAAAACAAAACAAAAGGAACTTTAAGAACATGTAGCAAGGATTATGTGAATAGTGATGAAAAGACACAAAGATTTGGGAATTCCATAAAAGAAAAAATGGAGGATACGAGATTCACATACATTTAGGCTAGAACAAACAGTAAAAGAAACGAGTTAATTTCATAGTGTGTAGTCATATCTTAAAAGGTAAAAGGTCTAAGGTCGAACCGCAAGATGGAAATAGAATGACAAAACTGCCTACTGCGATCGTCCTCGTCATAAAGCAAAACTATTGTTCTTCTAGATCTTCTACCTAATCTTTTTTCCATTTTTTTCTGATTCGTAATCATTAAATACTAATAAATGATTACAGAAACAAAACAAAATCAAACGAATCGCGAAAAAGGTCAAACCCAAGAACATATCATAACACATATCTGGACATAAAAGCAAGTCATAATTATTTTCCTACAAGGTCCAATTAACCCACCAAGAACTTCGACTCCTAGTTATCTATTTAAAGATAGTTCCAAAATCCAAGTCGAAGTCGTTTTTCTTAGTTTTTAAGTGGTTTTTGACACATATAAACCATGGAGATGATATAACAAGTTGATATTTACGTCTTCTTTGCAGTACCATTTCAAGGGTACGTACTTTTACAGTAACACTAGACATTTTCCTAGTTATTGTTGTTTTCTCCCATTCATTACCACACCATGGCACAGTCGTAACTTTCTTGATTATTAGTTAGTGGAGTGGAATCAGATATGTAACTTTTTATTTACAATTAGTCTGGGTACACCAGGGACGGTTGACCATGAGACCAAACACCCATGCGCTTTTAGTCCCATGCGTTTTAAGGCCTCGAACGTTTGTGCAAATACTAGGAATGATTAACAGTAACCTTTAGTAGTTTTTAGTTACCTGCAAAAGGCCAAGAAAAAACAACAGAGGCCCCGATAATGGACTATTGCATTTTAGAATCAGTTGTTAGTGATTTTGTTAATCTTTTTCAATTAGTCAATAACGTTA
Source organism: Tanacetum coccineum (assembly GCA_026074375.1). Taxonomy (NCBI): domain Eukaryota; kingdom Viridiplantae; phylum Streptophyta; class Magnoliopsida; order Asterales; family Asteraceae; genus Tanacetum; species Tanacetum coccineum. Next base: position 51,385 of record BQNB010022917.1, on the reverse strand, counting down.
CATGTAGATGCTCAATTATGGATCTTATATCATGATAAGCATTTATAATCGACTAATCACCAACTTCTAAATAATGTTGAACTCAAGTATCTTCTTATTGAAAAGAAGAAAAATCAAAACAAAAAAAATTAGAGGCGATTTGAAGCACTAACAAAATCACAAATCAGGGGAAAAGCTTTTTTTACTCTTATTTTTTAAAGGTCCCATTTTGGAAGTTAGCTTTAGGCGCCTTAAGTGACCTTAAGCCGAAACCGCCCCAAAGGTACAAACTTCATAAACAGCTTGTTTGTCAAACTTTGCATCCTTAGTTACAAACAATTATCATTTAATGCATCGTGATGAATCAAAATATCTTAAGTCTTAACCAAATGATAAGAACCTATTTAATAGTTTCCTTTATTATATAATCTTAGTCAAACTATTTAATAGTTTCCTTTATTACATTTTCTTAGTCAATAAGTCTAGGATATCTTTCATTATAAATAGGGCATTAGGATTGTAATATTATTATGTGGAATGAATATTAAGTATTGTTTTGTTTATTGTTTTGTTTATCAATTGGGGGGTCGGTTTATCTCATTAATATAAACCATCGGAGGGTCGGTTTATCCCATTAACATAAGCCATCTATCTTGTTTATTTTCTTAACTTTATTCTATTATTGATCCGGTTCGTATCACCAAATTATCATTTTTCTTTCGCACAATCAAAAAGGATAAATTTGTGAGTTCTTACCAAAAAAAAAAAGAAATCTATGAGGTATCGCACTGAATCATACGAAAAGAAATTTAGTAGGCGCTAATATTTAACGTCACTTGACATCCTGATATACATTACAGGATGTCAAGTAAGTTATGAATCTTAAATATATTTTATCTAAAAGTAACATCGCTACTTAAATAAGCATAAAAACAATTTCGGATCTGCCTTAAATACAGTCACTAGCAAGAAAAACTATCACAGAGAAAAACTTGCACAATATTCACATAGTCCAACCATCGATCACAAAATTTTATATGATAAACTGGGCTATGTCAAATGGATAATATGAATACCTGGCTAGCGGCTAGTGCATTTTGCTGTGACAATTGCTGCGTCAATTGCTGTGTCTCATCTCCCCTGATTTACCTTTGTAGGTTAAGCTAAAGACGTTGGCCCTGATTTGAATTCAAATATGTAAGGAACTCATCTGTTCTATCCCTTTGCATTCCTTGTAGTGATGTCCGGTGTATTTCCTGGATGGAATTGCGACCCTTGAACTAACCCCGTTTTTTGCCTCGGCTACAAACACAATAACACACTGCTTTAAACATAAGATCAACGTGGTTTTGATATAATAGCAACATACTTTCACGTTTTTTACATTTAAATCATTAATAGATGGCTTAGTGTACAATTTGTGTCATTGTGTAAAGCGACTACCAAATATAATAGATTTCACATAAGAATTTCAAAAATTAACGGTTGCAAAATATCCCAAAACATACATTAATTCATCTAATGTATAGAAACAAAATACAAAGACTAAAACAACACAAACATGAAGGTAACAAAAAACCGTAACATCAATTGTCACATAAAGTTTAATTTATATATAAAGATTGTTATTCATATATGATGCAAGAATTCAAGGACTTTGGGGGTGTTTGTCTTAGCTTATTTGATGAGCTCATAAGCTCGGTTTTATGTATTATTAGCTTATCTAATAGAGTTTATGAGCTAATATAAGCTGTAAACCATAAAAAAACAAGCTTACCCAAATTTCAATAAGCTAGTAAGCCCATAGATATATTAAACTCAAGGCGTTTCGACAGAAAATAACCTTTACAAAAAAGTACAACAACTATAACCGCATAAACACAATTGTAACAAAAACCCGAACATCAATCAAACAAAGTAACTCCTTGATCAATTGAAACAAAATTAACAACGCTGCTTCGGTTTGTACTTTTAACATAAGCCATGAAATATGAGGTTATCAAAATTTCGGTATGCTCGGGAAAAATGTTAAATAAAATCAACAGCTTCCATATGACATTAAAATGGTAGTACTGTCCATTTATAACTTCAAACGATAAATATCGCGCAAACACAACGGTAAACAAACACTTACACAGCGTATATGGACACCATTTTTCAGTCCATTTTGCAAACTTGTATACCTCTAATAAACAAAAGATTCATTTTTATACAAATTTTGTATTTTCATACAAATATGATAGTTTTATATTTAATGTTTACTTATAGTAAATTAAATGATATTTGTTACAACAAGTAACTATTTGTAACTCTAAAAAAACAACCTACAACAAATTAACCTTCTTTATAATTATAACACAAAATCAAATTCCTATTGTTTTTATTAAAAAAACTTAACCAAATAAAAAAAATTTAAAAATTAAATATTTTTATATAAAGATTATAAATTCAGCTCTTATAAAATAACCAACAGCAAATAACCATCTTTTATAAAAAACCAAAATCAAATTCACTAAATTATTTAAAAGGTTTATCTTTATACATAAAAAATGATTTTTTTTATATAAAAAAATGATAAATTCAGCATAATTTAACCAAACAACAAATTTAACCATCTTTATTAAAAAACCAAATCAAATTCACCATTTTCTTTAAATAAAACTTTAAAACCAAATATGACAATTATAAAAAAAAATTAATCGTAAAAAAATTATAAATTATAAAAGTTGATCAAATTATAAAATGATATAATTTTATACTAAAGATAACTAATTTAAACTCATAAAAATAAACCCAACAACAAATTAACCCATCTTCTATAACAACCCAATAAATTACCTTTTTCTTGAAAAAAAAATTTAATAATATATACCTGAATTAGCAGCTAATAATGAGAACTGTAATTTGATATTCAAATGACCGTTTGACCCAATCAAAGATGACCGGATGCTGCTGCCGTTTGCAATATCATCTGCGTAAATCATGCTGCTACCATTTGCATTTTGAATGTTGGATTGATTTTAAAACACGTGATTGTGAGAGTCAATTTGCGGGAATTAGGGTTTGGTCAATTGGTGATGATGATGATAAATTGTTATTGTTATTATTATCTGTCATGGTTTATGAATTTTTATAAAATTCTGGTAACGAATTGCGTGATTTGGGGTTTTTAAGTGATTTTGAACATGTGTGATTTGATAGTTTTTTTTACCTGGTTTTTCGACTCGACATTGTGAGCCGTGCTTCTAGTTTTTCTGATAGTTTAGAGTCGGCGCAAATAACCTCCGTAGTAACAAAGGCACTAATTTTCTTCTTGTTCGATTCGAACCCTTGACATTCTATTTTGAAATAAAGTCTGATTTGATTTTGATGAAGGTTTTGATGGATTGGTTAAGAGGGAAACACTTGGTTAGAAATAATTGAATAAGTTAGTTGGATTAGAAGCTCAACGGATGTAGGTTTAAGCTTATACTTAGACTTATTAGCTTATGTGATTTTGATATTGTTGAAGTAAATCTTTGTATCCTCGGCTTGTAACGTCAAGATCTTTTGGGTTCCTGTAGGGTATGGAACAGACGCGTTAGCCTCGTCCTCGGAGTGACCCAAGACCAAGCTCCGGCGTGAGGATAAGTATATGAATATACCGAAAGTCTTAAGTAAGTAAATATAAGTGAGAATGCAATAAATGCTACATGTTGTGAGAGTAAATGAGAGGTATTTATACCCGTAACTCTACAGTGCCGAGGTATTGTTCATGTAATGTTCTAACACTATAGAGCCGATCTACTTCTAGGGTAGATGTCAGGTGTCAGAAGTACTTTGGAGACATAATCCCGCGAAATCCGGGCTAAGCGGCGGTTCCAAACCCTTTCTAGTATATTCTGGAAATCCTTTCGGAGCAAAATCCGGATGTATTAGAATTGGTAAAACTCCATTGAAAGGCTAATTGATTTCCTTGATTATTATTGATAACAATTATCCTATATATAGGATACAAGAGAACATTCTGGAATGATTACCATGGGCTTAGGCCCAATACAAATTAATGAATAATAAATGTCTTGACTAATAAATGTCTTGACTTGACTTGAATGTTTGAATGTTGACTTGACTTTTAATGTTGACTAATACGCCCCCGCCGTAATTGGAGCCCGCGAAGGCGGGGGCAGGGGGGAAAGTAGGGGGGGGGAGGGGGGCGTGGTGGGGGGGGGGTAGGGGGCGGGCGGGAGGAGGCGTACGCTCAAACTAGAGCGAAAATCTTCAAACAAAAGCTGAGGAACGGAACTTTGGTGAGATAATCAGCATACTGAAAAATGAGATGTAACATGAAGAACCCGAATGACCAGCTTTAACTATATCACAGAACAAAAGTGTATATCAATCTCAATATGTTTGGTGCGTTGGTGTTGAACCGGGTTGGCTGACATATAAATTGCACTAACGTTATCACAGTAAACCAGAGTAGCTGTCAAAAGAGGAGAGTGTAACTCACGAAGGAGATTACGAATCTATGCAGTTTCTGCAACAACATTAGCAACACCCTGGTATTTCGCTTCAGCACTAGAGCGAGAGATGGTGTGTTGTCGTTAGCAAACTCGACAAAAAGGTTATCACCTAGAAACACCACAATAACCGGGAAAGTAGACCTGCGGGTGCAACAAACCCAACTAACAGATTTAGTAGCGGAAGCAATAAAAATGAAGACAAGCATCAGGGTGCCTGACATAGCGCAAGATTCGTTATGAGAGCAAAACAAAGCTGGGCTCCTCGGATCATGGCATATAAGGACAAGCCTGTTGAACTGCATAGGACAAATCTAGGCGAGTAAAGGTGAGATACTGGAGCCCCCCTGCAAGACTACGGTATAAAGTAGGATCCTGAACAGGAACGCCGTTCGGACCTAATTGGAGTCAGTGTCAATTGGTGTCCGAGACGGGTTACATTAACCATATGAGTACGCTCAAGAAGTGCGAGCATACTTCTTCTGAGTCAAAAATACCCTGTAGGATGAACGAAATAGCAGAGATGCCATGAAATATTACGTGGCCCGAGATCGGTCATATCAAACTCTTTATGCAAGAGTCTATAATCTGCTGAAGTTGAACTGGTGAAGGAAGGTGAGATAATTATCGTCCACTTTTATAAGTAAATAGCAACTGAGACCTTGGTATATATAAACAATGAAGAATCACCGATAGGAGAAAACTGCACGAGTAGCATTACCTGCAAACCGTTAAAACCAAGCACGAGGTGCCTGTTTTAACCATACAATGCCTCTGAATCAATGACATACATTGATTAGGATAACGAGAGTCAAACAAAAACCAGGGGGATGATGCATATTACTCTGTCTCAAGATAGATCACCGTTAAGAAAATGCATTTTAACATCAGTTGGTGAATAGCCACTGTCGAGACACAAGCAAGGCTAAAGAAAGGCGTGCGAATGGTGGTGCCTTAACATAAAATAAAATAACTTGGGGGGGGGGTGGGGGGGTGGGGGACTAAATGTCTCATCAAAGTCAAACACCGTATGCTAATTTACTAACGTTAGCAATCAAGTCAAGCTATAATGACTAAAGTACCGTCAGCTGAAGTTTATGCTTAAATAACCACCATAGATCGAACCAGTTAATATCAGTCGGCTGGGAACAAGAAATCAATGTACTATTCTTTAACTAACACATTATACTCATCATACGTAGATTTACATACAATTAGGTCTTTTTGAGCAATAAACGGGAGTTTTTAGGAATAGGAGAGAGAGATGAAATGTGAAGAGAAAGACGTTCGATGGGTTTGACAATACCCGATTGAGACCGTGTGATCATGGGATGAGTGCGGGGTGGTTCATTAACTGGGTTGGTATTGGTTTGTGGATTTGGTGGATCGAATATGGGTGGTGGCAGCGGATTGTTTTGGGTTTGGGTTTGAATGTTGTTTGGTTCGTGACTAGTGGGCTGGTTGGTGGGGAAAGTTGGGCCTGGTGAATTTGGGCCGGTGTGAGGAGGACTTTGGGTTGGATCGGTAATTGGTGGAGCAGTTGGGATGCTCGTTTGGTGTGGGATGTTTGTGGAAGGATTAGGAAGTTTGGATGCAAGAGAAGTGAGGAGGGGTGAACGTTGAGTATCGAGGAAGGTGTAAGAAGGTGGCGAGGAAGGTGTCATAGATTTGTAAGGGAATTGTGTTTCGTCAAAGGTGACGTGTCGGGAGAGAATAATTTTGTTTGTCTCGAGGTTAAGGCAACGAAAACCACGATGATAGGCGGGATAGCCTAAAAAGATACATGGTGTGGCACGCGGGGCAAGTTTATGAGGTGAGTGGAGATGAGGGTAGCATAGACACCCAAAGATGCGAAGGTGCGAGTAATTGGGTGGTTTGTTGAAAAGGCGTGTGAAAGGTATATCGTTATGGATTGCGGTAGATGGTAAAAGGTTTAGGAGATAGGTGGCCATATGGAGGGCTTCGACCCAAAAGGTAGGGGGAGGTGTGCTTGAAAGAGAAGAGTACGAATGGTATTATTAATTGTTCGTATCATTCGCTCCGCCTTGCCATTTTGTTGGGAGGTTTTTGGGCAAGAGAATCTAAATTGGATGCCATTTTTGGCAAAAAGGGTGTGGAGTCGGTTATTATCGAACTCACCGCCATGATCACATTGGAAGTTTTTAATTTCACATTTAAATTGATTTTTAACATAGTTGCGAAAATGCAAAAATTTATCAAACATGTCAGATTTAGAACGAAGAGGATAAATCCATAGAAAATGAGAGAAATGATCAAGAAATAAGACATAATATTTAAAACCACTAGAACTAATAATGGGAGATGTCCATAAATCAGAATGAATAATATCAAAACAATGTTCGACAATAGAATCTGAACTATGAAAGGGAAGCTTCACATGTTTGCCAAGTTGGCAAGCGTGACAAATATGTGAAGATTTTTCTTTATTACATGAAATAAAACGACTAGAGACAAGCGAACGTAGCACTTGATCACCCGGATGTCCGAGGCGTTGATGCCACGTGGAGGCACTTGTCGAGAGAAAAGCAATGGGAGAAGTTGATGGCTTGGTAACTGGATAGAGATCGCTCGAGCTGTCACATCGAAGGAGGATATGACGAGTCAAGTAATCCTTCACAGAAAAACCAAAGGCGTCAAATTCAATAGTACAATTATTGTCCCTAGTGAACTGACGAACAGAAATGAGATTTTTAATTATATTGGGGGTTACAAGAACATTATGAAGATGAAGTGGGCGATGATGGGAAGGAATAATGCTATGGCCTGTGTTGGTGACGGGAATAGACTTGCCATCACCAACGTGAACAGATGGAAATAAGCGTTTATCAAAAATGGTACTTAAATTACTTGCATTAAAATTTAAATGAGAAGAGGCACCTGTATCCATGTGCCAAGTCGGGTCTTGCAGCGGCATAGTGCTAAACGCACTTGGTAAAGGAGTAGGTTGGGATGCATAAATAGCCGGAGCAGGACCGAGTATACCTTGACCGGGATGCGGCAATCTGTAATGCTTTTGTGGTGTAAACTGTTGAGCAACATTAGTCTTGTAGGCCACATATTGGGCTAGGGTACATGTGAACATATTGAAATACAATCGGAGATGATTTGAGATTACAGTAGTCGAGAGATATAGAGAGAACTTAGGGAGAGGGTCGACTTTTTAGAGAGAAATTAGGAGAGGATCGGTTTTTGCTCTGATTACCATATTAGAATTGGTAAAACTCTATTGAAAGGCTAATTGATTTCCTTGATTATTATTGATAACAACTATCCTATATATAGGATACAAGAGAACATTCTGGAATGATTACCATGGGCTTAGGCCTAATACAAATTAATGAATAATAAATGTCTTGACTAATAAATGTCTTGACTTGACTTGAATGTTTGAATGTTGACTTGACTTTCAATGTTGACTAATATCCTTTCGGGTTCTTAAAGTTTCCTATGGCCAGGGGTGTACGCATTGGCCGTGGCACGGCCCTTCGGCCCAACGAGGTTATCGTGCAGAACACCACTCCTCCCTTCCGGTGGGAACACTTATTCCCGCCAAGTCATATCTCAAAAGAGAGGTTGAACGTGGGGATCAGCGGATCGTAGCGGCTAAAGAAAAGAAAAGAGCTCAGGAAGCTCAAGATAAAGTGGTGGGTAAGAGGCCTGGGCGTGTCGGGACTTCCGGCCGCGCCAAAAAGAGAAAAATTGCTCCCCTTAGCAACCGAGATAAGAAATATGATTTGATTTGCAGAACAAATAGGAAAAAGTGGTTTTTTTTAAACCAGAGAGTATGGATTTTTGTGGTGAAGCACAAGAGAATTGAGGTGGAAAGAAAACTCAATTAACAATATGTTTTTTTTGGGTAAAGAATCAATTAACAATCTGTTCAAGATAGAAATCACAAATCTTTATGAGGAGGAAAGCAAAAAACCAATTTTATTATTAGAAAAGAAGAAAAGATAAGACAACCCATTTTTTTATGATTGTCGAGAGAAAGAGACATTTGGAGAGAAGGAGAAGGATAAGATTTGAAGGGGTTAGGTGGTTGAAGATGGCGGCTCATTACGGCCGATTAGATTCGAGAATTAGGTGGTTTTTTTTTTTTTTTCTTCTTTTTTTTTTTTTTTTTTTTTTTTTTTTTTTTTTTTTTTTTTTTTTTTTTTTTTTTTTTTTTTTTTTTTTTTTTTTTTTTGGATTAGAATCCTCTAAAGTTGAGTCAAACATGATACATCATGTCCACCAATCACAAATTAGTTAATTGTATAAAACTTTTTCTTTTAATAAAAATCATGGACCCACTTATTTATTTTCACTCACAATAAACTTAACATGATCAATCATGTTTGACCATAACTTTAGAGAATCCTTTTCCTTATTATTGATAACAACTATCCTATATATACGATACAAGAGAACATTCTGGAATGATTACCATGGGCTTAGGCCCAATACAAATTAATTAATAATAAATGTCTTGACTAATAAATGTCTTGACTTGACTTGAATGTTTGAATGTTGACTTGACTTTCAATGTTGACTAATAATATTACATCTGGATGGGGTGACAAATATGTTACTCGTCAAAATAATTTTCGCAAGTATTATTTTCGTGATCCTGAAAGTTATGATCTAACTTAATGTAATTTTATGACACTCTCATAATTAATGAAAATTATTTAATTTATGTTTATATATTTATTTAAATCTTTAGATAATTAAGTGGTTACATTGAATTTTTAAATTTTTCTTTAAGATAAATACATACACACATTGCATATACATTTTTAAGGCTTGAAAAACTTATATATATGTTTTTTAGATAATATATTTTCGAGTTGGCGCCTTAGTTTCCCTCCGCCAACTTTAACATCATCTCTTTCCCTCCACAAACTTTGACATCTTTACTTTCCCTCCATAGCATACTATACCATTTCATATCATAACGTTTGTATTAACAAAGTTTTGATAATACACATATTACACTATTACAGTTGCATATTTTTATTTGCTTAATGAGAGTACTAACGAACAAGCAGGGTTAAATATTAACATATGTTATATTCTTTACATAGCAGCAAGCCACATATTTTTTCCTTCCAAGTTCCAACTTCACTCACAGCAGCAAGCAACATTATTGACGATGAATATAGATAATGAAATTACACTCCATTAGTCCATGCATGTTTCAACATTTTAACTTTTTAATGTAGAGATTAAAATGCCCCAAGAGACATAAATTATGAAAAATGTATGCATCTACTGGAAATTTGATGTAACACCCCCAAATTGGGTCGCAGCGGAATAAGGGTCTGAGGTGTGTTACTTCAACGATCAAAAAGTCGTTTAAAACCGATACGTTGAATTTGACAAAGTATTTGTTACATAAGCTCGAAGCTTCACTTGTTCACTTATTCAAAATACAAAGATATCTAGCCCATAACAGATATACTTTCTAACGATTGATGATGACATTTTCTTCACTTTCTAATGATTGATGATGTTGGGATACTAGATTAGTGGTGTTTAAACCTGCCATGCCTAGATATATAGCGTTGTAATAACCATTGCTAACGACACCTAGCATAGTTGGTCACGAGGCTTTTCTCTATGCGAGATGTCTCAAGTTCAAGTTTCTTCATGATAGTTTCCTCCTGTAGGTGAAACATAGTGTAAAAATTTTCCACAAATATTCAGCAAGTTTCTAAAAGGCACGTCATAACGTCGCTAAGGCCTCACAAAGGCGCGAGAGTGGCCTCGTGGAGTCATGTGTAAATGTTATCATAGATCTCTATTAACAATTAACAAACATAAAACTTTTAACACAAAAGGATGATGACTAATGGTTCAACGAATAACGATGATGCATAATGGACGATGAAACGATGATGAAAGATGATGCCGAAAATGATGACGATGATGATGATTAACAGTTTACGACGATGCAGTTAGGAATCAACGGATGATGGTGATGATGAACGAGGATGCAGAATAGTCGATGATGCCGAAAAATATGATGATGCACGATGAAACATAAATGAAGATTGTTGGTTTTACAATCTAATTAACCATATTAATTAACACGAGTACGCAGCGAAATAAAGATAACATGTAGAATACATTAATTAGCAAGAATAGAAGAAGTATACCTTTTAGCACAAAACGATACACCGTTTAAAGGTAACTGTAAGCACCGTCTTCTATATACGCGTGTGTATAATGTCACACGCGAAACCACAAGAATCAAAGTATGATTCCTCTAAGCTTCCACACACAATACGTTCTTAGCAAACAATGAAGTATGCTAGTACTAGTAGTGTATTAGCAAACGATCTCCAAATCTTGACAATTCAAGCAAACCGAATAACCCTTTGATCTTAAGGTCGAACCAACAAATCAACAAAAACCCTTTGTGGGTTTATATAGTGATCGAACAAAGAGAAGGAAGAAAACCGAAAACCTTTGAAGGTTTAAGGTTCGGTTGAGCAGGAAAACACACAAGGACGATTTGTAGTTTTTAGGTTTTTTAAGTCGTTATATGAATAAAACCCCAAAACTTGTATATATAGCCACTTGACTTTCCTAATCCTATTAGTATTGGTTTTCTCAGCCGACTAGGAAAAAAGGAGGACAAACCGCACCCTTTTAAACTTCGGCTTTGTATATTTAGTCCCTTAACTCTTTTAATGACTAATATTTAATATTTGTTAACATTTAACGATCGTTTGCTTAACACACTATTTAAACATTGTTTACGTATAACGTGTGCGTCCCCTTAGACTCGTATAATTTTCGGACATATACTTTTATATAATGGACATATTCCAACAGCTCCCACTTGGACATGTATAAAAGTATAATAACATTGGTAAGTGTCTAGCAACACACCAATGCTCCCTGAAACATTCGAGTGTGGTTTCATAGGGCATGAACAAATGATTTATGAATTTACAATCCCTTTGTTTCTGATACCGTTGTTAAATTGAATATGGATCAATGTCATTCCATATTTAACGATTATGTTTCTCATATATGAAGTAATCAAGATTACTGAAAATCAATGAGACATATCTTCTTGAGTTTTCAGGTACGGCCATACACACATCTGATTATTTCTATGAGGGGCCCAGTGGTATCTTCTTCAACAATTTGAAGGAACAAATTCTATATTGACTACAAGTGTCCAGTCATCATGTGGCATAAACCATTCTGACATAGCCCTTATTAGTTACCTTATTCAGGACAACTTAAACTATATCAAGAAGGAATATCCACATATGCTAAACCTACTTGCATCTCAAGTCTAAGGATTTATGTAAATAAAATCACGTACAAGATTCACTTGATGACGTCGATCCATAAAGTGATATTCTTGTGGCGGGGAAATCCAATATTCATCTTATGAATATCATGTGAGTTTGGTGGACTCATCCTTAATATCTCCAATATCACCAATCACTCAGAATTGTCTTAGTTTAACAATATTCCCATATTGTTAATCGACAACGGATTAATTTAGAATAATACATTTATTATTCATGGATTTAAACATGCAAATATAGGACACAATTTATAATATAAAATAACAAAATACCAACGTATCATTATCATAAAATAAAATTGTTTTACATCCCTTATCCAAATACTAAAACACAGATCTACATGAAACTACTAGCAGGACGAAGCCCCATGCCCCTGGCATGTTGAGTAAGCTTCCTATTTGATAAAGCCTTTGTAAAAGGATCAGCTAGATTGTTATCTGTGTGAACTTTAAGTATCCTTATTTCGCCCAGTTCAACACACTCGCGAACATAATGATATCGTCTTTGATAGTGTCTGGCGCCTTTCTGAACTCCCGGTTCATTAGCATAATGAACTGCAGCTGAATTGTCGCAGTACATATTATGAATCCGGCCCTGGTAATGATATAATGATGAATATTTAGTAATTTTGGGCATTGGTACAATTGTGGGTATTTGTTGAAGCGTAGAAAAGTTTTGGTGGTTCCGGGTATGCTACAAATGAATTTTAATCGGCGAAACGTAAACACCTCTACGCAACCAAAAAAAATAACATGAACAAGTTAATATTATCTCAAATAATTACTAACACTCTTGATGTAAACAGATTAATTTTTGATGCCCGTTTTACATTGAATGATCATTTTTAGCTTACTCATTTATTGAAACGATTAGATAAAAGCAAACGCATACAATACTAAAAATACATAGTGAAATTATTGACGACGTCAATGACCCTAAAATACGGGGTGTTATTGTCTCCTCCCATTAAGTGAACCTTGTCCTCAAGGCTTAAGACGCGGCACTTGACGACGGTGCGGTCTTTGCGAAGAGGTGTGGATATTTCTTCCTGAATTGATCTTCGCGTTCCCATGTGAACTCAGGACCTCTCTTGGAGTTCCATCAAACCTTAATTATTGGAATGCGGCCTTTCGCTTCAACGTTTAACTGTACGCGTCCATGTTTCTAATTCTACCAGGCTCATCGACCATAAATTGAAGCTTGTCCATCAAAGTTAAGTCCAATCCAACGGAATAGCTAAGGTTTCGTCGCATCACACCTTTTTCAAGTTAGGATCATGGAATGTATTGTGTACCCAGCTTATCTCTTACGGAAGCTCAAAGCTTGTATTAACTGATCCAACCTTTTCCAACACCTTAAATGGTCCAACGTACCTAGGGTTCAACTTCCCCCGTTTGCCAAAACGTACGACCCCTTTCCAAGCAAAACTTTAAGCATAACTTTATCCCCGACTTGGAATCCATCGTTTACGCTTTAGACTCTGTCGTAACTCATTTTATCAGATCCGCGAGCATCTTTGCATTCTTCTGCTTGATTTGAACATCTTCTCAGTGTTTCTTGGCACTATTTTCGGACAGTAAGTTGAACTTCTCCAACCTCGACCCCAGACAAAAAACGTGTGAACGACACTTCGACCGACATGCTTCAAATGGGGCACGCCTTGAATGCCATCGTGATAGCTATTGTATAATGAGAACTCGACTAATGGCAAATGGTTAACCCAATCCTTTTCAAAGTCGATTGCACAAGCACGCAACATATCCTCGATAGTTTGAATAGGTCCCCGCTTGCCCGTCTGTTTGTGATGGTAAACGCAGTACTCATATCAGACTAGTACCCAAGCAATTCTGAAGTGACCTCCAGAAATTTTGATGCGAACCAGGGTCCCGATCACAAATAATCGAGAGAGGTAGTTCCATCTCATGACCACCGCCTTTAGAGTAAGAAGACATTTCTTGCAAGTTTATCCAACGGATCAGTCTCTCTCATCGGTACAAAGATTGCAGACTTAGTGAGTTGGTCAACAATCACCTAAATTGTGTCATAGCCTTGTGACGACTTAGGAAGCTTCGTGACAAAATCCATAGTGATGTTGTCCTACTTCCATTGAGGGATATCGGGTTGTACCAACAATTCTGATGGCCTTTGATGTTCGGCTTTGACCTTAGCACACGTTAGACATTATCTGTAACACCCCCAAAAAATTTGTCGCATCGGAAATATGTCCGGGGGCGTTACTTCATAATACACAGCGCTAGATACAAGAGAACGACCTCTAAATGTGTCGTTTGAAAAGCAATCTCGTTGATTTCCTTGAAATTGATATAACATTTGTCCTATAATTGCATCACAATGAAAAGCTTGAAAGCGATACAACCTAGATTTGATCCATGTTGTATGTAATAGAAATCCAAGAATGAAATCTTGTTCAATTTAGACTCCATGCACATCAAGTAAGCAACAACTATTCACCTGAGAAAAACATCTTAAAAGTGACAACATTAAAGTTGTGAGTTCATTGTTTTGTTAAGTATAAATGTTGGAACCAAAAGTTCCGGTAAAGTAAGTTATGACCGTTTTAAATCCTTAAATGTCTTATCAAAAATGTATGAGTAGATTTTTAGAAAATCAAGAATTGTAAAGCATGCATGACCATTTAAATCCCCAAATAGTCACCAAAACGTATGTATAGTTGACCACCTTTGTTCAAAGTATGTATTGCCACTTTATTCAAGACAACCGCAAGGTATTCAATGTATATTTATTGTTGTCCTTGTAGACCCCAACCCATCGTATTCCGACCTGTTAAACAGTTCGGTCTTGCCCAGTGATAGCTAATCACCGAACGGGGATTGTCAATCCTGATAATATCATTTTATAACATTTCGCGTGGACAACATGCTAAAAAAAGGTTCGTTTGCCCAGTATAGCGAAAGCACCCAACGGGGATTCCACAACCAGAATAATCTATTTTCTAACATCGCGCTCACCCCACCAAGATGATTTACAGTGTCATGAAGTCTGTGACGTAGAACTTGTATGGTACCCATCACAGGTGTCACCCCTCCAAGAACACCCGGGCATTTATTTAAAGAATATGTACTCCCGTTACCGGTGTCCCTTCCAAGAACACCCGGGCAGTAATGTAAAGAATATGTACTCCCGTTACCGGTGTCCCCTCCAAGAACACCCAGGCAGTAATGTTGTTGTTATCAGTTCAATCCGCTTAAACTAATCCGTAATCATTTCAAAAGTAAAGTATGCATTCATGTCCAAAAATGAAGTCAAGTAATGTATCCCATAGCGAGCTATATAAATAAGAATGTAAACCAATTTGTAATCAACCATGTAAATGCATTTGCAAACAAGCATGTTCTCACCCCTAAAAATATATGTAAAACAAGTAAAACATGGGCTATAAACTCACATTGATGAAGGAAGAAACGAATTTGGTGGGAATGTACACATTTAGTACAAGACAAAACGGAAACTGGAACGGCTCGACCAAGCAGTTGCAGCTTAATTTAACGGCTAAGATCCACTAGCCTAGGATAATGTATTTGGGTTTCCTGATGAATGGTTATATCAACGCGACACGTTGATAAAAGATTTAGATTTAAAGTTGTAATAGTTTGGTGATTGGTTAAATAAAATAAGCTAAAAAAGTAACGTAAAGTATGTAATATATTCCGTATATATTACACATGAAAAAAAACAATTTACAACTTATACCGTTGAAAATTAAATAAACCAAAGATAAACATTCCAAAGATTAATGGTAAATATCTAATACTTTGCGGTATATATAAGGAACGAAGAGGGGGGGGAAGATAATTGTAATAATATATTCGACACTTTTTCAGAAATCACCCAGTTAAAATATGAAAATGTCCCCTTTGCATAATAATAAACCACGATTTAAGTTAGAATTATGTAAACTATGTTTTTAAAGCTTTTATTAAAGTTATGATTATATAACTTCGTTCCTTTATCAGATTTCTAAAATAATAGGAATTTTAATGAAAATTGCTAAGTTTAGTAATTTTTAGAAATGACCTTTTCGATTATACTACGTTTCCCATATTTATCAAAACTCAATGTTTTTCCGATTTCAATCAAACCGGTTGCAATATCCTCGTGTTTAAATATATATATATACATATATATATATATTTATATAGTATAATATATATATTAATATAAAATATATAAATTTATATCTTACTAAATAAAAAAAACAACATAAAATTATTAAACGTTTATTTAACCATTTAAACCACCAATTTATCCGGTTTTGTATTTATATAATTTCTTATGATATATATTTATGTGTCGATTTGTATAACCCAAACGCACCCTACTTGTGCGTTTCCTGCTAACAGCAAACGCACCCTTTCGTGTTTTTCGCCGAACCAAACACACCCTGTGTATTTCTGCTAAACCAAACAAACGACCCCTTTGTTGTCTTTGAGTAAACCCAAACGCACCCCTTGGTGTTTTATCAACAGCCAAACGCACCCTAATCTGTTTATGAACAGCCAAACGCACCCTAATCTGTTTATGTCAAACCAAACGCCCCTTTGTGGTGTTCCTACACAACCAAACGCACCCTAATCTGGTAAACCCAGATCCAAACGCACCCTTTGTGCATATAAAGACCAAACGCACCCTTATGGTTGTTTTAAAATAGCGAAAACAAACACCCTTATCGGCTTATAAAATGCAGCAGCCAAACGCCCCTTTTTGGCTGATTATATGCAGAAACAAACACCCTTTCGGGCTGTTTATACGCAGAACCAAACGCACCCCTTGGTGCCATTTATAAAACCAACCGCACCCCTTGGTGCATATTTTAAAACCACACGCACCCATTGGTGACTGAGACGAAACCAAACGCACTCTTGGCGTTGAATAAAACAAACAAACGCACCCTACGGCTGGTGCAAACCACAAAACCAACGCACCCTTGTGGTGTTTCTTGATAAACCCAACGCACCCTAGTGGCTGAGAAAGACCAACCGAACGCACCCTAGTCTTCTATAACAAAACTAAACGCCCCTGCTGCTAAACCCGCAACCAAACGCACCCTAACTGGTGACAGAAAAACCAAAACGCACCCCCTTTGGGTGGTTGGCAGCCAAAACAAACGCACCCTAACTGGTACTATGAAACCACATGCACCCTGTGCGGTTTAACAAAACCCAACGCACCCTATTCGGGTTGAGAACCAAACCGGACGCACCCTTGTGGGTTTATGAGTAAACCGAACGCACCCTCATTGGTGGTTTATACACGAACGCACCCTTGTGGTGCCGAGCAAAAATCAAACGCACCCTAGGTTGTTGCTGTGGAGGTGGTGTGGGTGGTTATAGTAGTGACGTGGGGACAGCGGGGTGGCGGTGGCAGTGGCGGTGAGTGGGTGGTGGATATAGGCGCGTGGCAGCGCGTGGTGGTGGGGATCGGGTAGATCGGGTGATGGGGAGGGTTTTCGAAACTTGGCCGGAAAACTCACCGGAAAACTTTTCTGGCGACGGCCGACGGTGGCCGGAGGTGGGGCGGCGGTGGCTGCCGGAAAATGAGGGAGAGAGAGAGGTGAATGTGTGTGTGTTTTATAAGAAATGAAATGAATAAATATAAAACTTTATATATATATATATATATATATATAGTTGCAAAGCCTGCCCGATGGGCGGGCTTGTTTTATGAATATCGTTTACAAAAAGTTAAGTGAAGGTAAACCAATTATGAATATACAAAATTATTTATTGAATGCATGATGAACAATGAAAAGAAATGTTCATTTTATATGAGAACAAAAATTATTAAAGTATCCGCGAGAACAATGTATATGTTTTCGGTTCAAATGCGAATAAAACCTTATAAGCTGCTATTTTGCCATTTGATTTTAATTACATGTTCGTATACCTAGACGAGTCTTAAAAAATAAGATAAGAATGTGGAAGGCATTGGATATAAAAGCTAGATTTAGATACGTCCAATAAGAACGAATAATATGTAGTATGAACTTTTATGATTTTTGTTCATAACCTTATGTGTATACACATCATGTTTACCTTACTAAATTCATTATCTCGCTAAGTTCTTGATTCTTGTAAAATGTTATATCATGCAACTTCGTTTGCAGTCAGTCCACAAATTGATGACTTCCAGTTTCTTTGTGTCTTCCCATCCTTTGATGCTTAAAATGCGGATATCCACCATGGGTGCAGATGAAATCACGTCTTGTAACCCCTTTCCTTACACCATCTTTACCACGAGTAAAGCTCATAAGCTACCTGGAGCCTCCAACTTTGTTGGGATCCTAATAATAATAAGTAGGCAATATGCTGTAATTTTAATTGACAAAGTAAGATATACTACTAATAATAGCAGACGTCATAGAATAACAATTTATATACCAAGATGTTCAACCCTTATCACTAAACTTATGATGGATGGGTATTGTTTTGTATTCTAAAAAACCAATGGACAATATAAGATTTCTAAAAAAACTACCCCTGAACTTTATAATCGTATTGTGATCGTAAGATAAGGATGTTATGAAAAAGTGTTTGATTAATGTCCAAAAAAGGGACACATTATTAGACTATAATGGTTACGTACATTTTCTATGACAATTGTGTTACTTTGAAACAAAGAGTACAAAAATAATGAAATAAATGATGTTAGTTTACCTGAAGAGAATCCTTAATACAGCTTTCCTTAACTTAAATTTCTGATCTGAAACTTCCAATATAACAAAATTTCCACTCGAGTAACCATGTTGATCATCTTATGTGACTCTTGAAAATGGCTCAGAGACACCGTCGTGCAAACTCACTCCTGATATGAGAAAGGAATGGAGAATTTCTAATTATCAAGCTAATATTTCAAACTTTAAAAGCAGTAGACGTAAACCAAACATTATAATTATTTTCCATTCTCGTATCGTCAATCCAATCACTCCTTTAAAGAAATTTCAGCTATTCTACTCAAGGTCGGTTCCTTTTGTGCGTCTCTAAAGCAACAAATGCAGGATTGGTAAGACAAACAGGTTCAACCTATAAACCTTTAGTTTAAGATAACAAAACATGGTGGTGATATGGTGCCTAAACATTTATGGACTCCAAGAATTATAATTTCTAGTTAACTATTCCTTTTCACATATTTGTTTAATATTTATTTTAAAACACACTTAAAATATTTCTCTAGGTGAATTTAGAGTAAACAGACTTAATAACCAATGACAAATAGAGTAAGCAGGTTTGTGAGCAAGCAACAAAGTGTGGTTGAGAGCTTGGGAAAGTATAATGTGCACCTGTTATTGTGGTCATCGCAACTCTTATGTAGCCCACTATGTATGCTCCAAATGCAACACTGAAACATGCATTAAGTAAATTATTAACAATGATCTCAGTAATGGGCTTTCTTGTATGTGACTACACTTAATTTCCAATGTGCAACATATAAATTAAATTAATCAAAAACTGGAAGGTACACTAAAGCTCATTTGTCTGGTATAAAAAGCCCATTTGCTGGACGCTAAGTTATTGAATCAAAGTTAGTACCTAAAGCTTCCCTATTCCTATGATTGCGCTCTTGTAAGCCAGAAGTGAATAGCTCAAAATTACACCGATGTTTCTCATAAAAGTAGAATCAGTCAAATCACGCTGCAATTGTTAACAATTATTCCATATTCGCTTGTCGTTTTCCTTATTTTGTTGAAGTTCTAAACTATTCCTATATGGGTTTGGCACCTACATATTGCTACCAATATAAATTCTTTATCAGAATATTGTCCCGATATAGAGTTTTTTCTGTTATTGTTCAAGATATTTTCATCATACTGCTTGCCATCAATATTCAAACCGAATTTATCTAGTGATTATTTATATAATAGGATTTTTTATATTTTTTACCTCAACTGTGGCTACTGCTTCGACAACACCTAAGCACCAAGCAAGTGACCAATCATGGATTTTGTGGAGTTTATCTTCAGCTGCAAGATTTAGTTAAAAAAAGATTAAACCTAATTCAACAACTACTAATTAAGCAATTGAATTTTATCAACTTCTGCTCATAAAAAAAGAAAACATAATATGAAGAGTGACTAAATAAACGGATAGAAAGTAATCATATCACAGAATCAACATAGAAAAAAGACCAAATCACAGTTGGCTCTAACTACACCCAAACTATTTTTCTCTAATAGCATAATCCCAACTGCTTTCCCATCACGATGCCCTGCTCCAAAAACATAACACTTCACTTTGTGAAAGTTGCATTTTTTTTCTCATCTCAGCAACAAAAAAAAAGCAATACCTACACTTTTACCTCAGAATTTTCACCAAAACAACGAAGGATAGCTTCATATTCCATTAGATCACCAGAGAGTGTAGTTGTAGCATGGGCATTGATGTAAGATACATCTTCTCTTGCAACCCTAAATTGAGACAACGTCTTCTCTATACATAAATATATTCATGTCCCTAATTTCAGTAACCACTATATTTTAGAAGACGGTGCTGTCAAAGCCTGTCTTTTTGAATAGACAAAACATACAAATTTTACGCAGAAAATTCAACAAATAAACTAACTGCAGGGATTACTTTTGGGGCTGTTTGAACAAATTCGGTTTTAGGGTTGTTTGGACACAAACAGGGTTAAGTGGCTGTTTGGACATATTCGGTTTAAGGGGCTGTTTAGACACATACAGGTTTTAGGGGTTGTTTGAATTGCATCTGTTTCATGGGCTGTTTGTGGGGTGGGGTGTTGTGGGAGAGGGGGTGTTTGAATTTAAACAGTTTTCAAAATGGGTCAATTATGATGAACCATAGGATACCATTAATGCTTTGGGGCAAGTTGACCACTAAAAGCCATTTTGGCCTTCACTAAATCACATGAAGAGGCATAAAAGACTGATTAAACAAAAATTAATGAAAGAGATGATAAACATCTTTAAAATGGATCAATGAACCCAATGCATATATGTCTAATGTGTTTTTCTCCGCGACTAACCCATTTTTTCATGTTATTGTTGTTAACATTTCACACCATACATCTGATAACTGTGCATTATCATTTTTGAGGTATTATTTCCATGCACTGACTCTAAAGTGATGACAACTTCAAAATTTTACATATATCATATTTGCAGCATGTGTTTTGTATGAAATGCTATTTTTTTGCTATTAGACCAAGAACAAATCACCTATAGAATATAAGAATCTTCTTGTCCATATAAAATCACACCTTTGTTATTTTTTGCAATGACATGAGTACATGTATACTTTTATCTTCAAATCAAACACTGTAAAGATAAGACATGAACAAACATCCATAAGCTATTGAGAAATATAACTTTTATCCCCGTTAATCAACCCCACCAATGATATTAATATAATACAAAAATAGTATGACACAAGAGATAGTGGTAATTAACTCACAACAATACTTTCGATAAAGACCAAGCAGCTAACAACTCATTCCAACATTGAAAGTTTTATAATTTTGTGATACAAACACAGTAATAAAATATTGAATCAAATGGACACTAAACCCAAAGCAATATCTCATGATGGAAAATTTTGCCACTTGTTTAAATTAATTTCATGAACCACCTATGACAAAATTTATATCTAACAGTCAATCATCACTAACTCATTATTCACAAAAACCTTTATATATCATATTATGCCTTATAGGCTAACGGAAGGGAAGTATGCTAAAAGGCTCAAGATAAAATAGATCGAAACACTTACTTGGGTATAGCATATTAACATATATCAGAACACCCTATGTAAGTTAGACAGATTTCCACTCACAACTTTTCAGTATAGCATATTATCTCGTCAAAATCAGCAGCTAAACACATAGATGCTGCCAATGCATTCTGTATTTGTTTCATGTTTTGAGTTTGTTTGTTTATCTCATCCATGGTCTTGTCAGCATCTTCAATATTTCTGCATCATCAAAAAATTTAAATAAGACAAATCATCTAATTCAAAAAACAACAAAGATAAATATTATACACGCAAGCTAAATCTGTATTACTCACGAAGTAAGAACTCGGTACTAAATAATTACAATTAATTTAATACATGCTTTTATAATTTATACATTTCTTTTAACACTCGATCACATTATCATACTTTTTAAAGGCTTATCCCAAACATTCCCTTAAGTTATTGCCCAAGTTATACTACTGATTATGTATTAACATGCCCAAAACAAAAATTAAAATCAGAAACAAATAGGTTTCACAAAAAGCCTGACATATAAAAAATTAACGTAATGATTTAGAATTGAATTAAAATAAAGTTATATAATTAAGTTAGGATCCTACCTCATTGACACATTAATTTTTTAACTCCTAATTATTTCTTCAATTTCTCCTTTCACATCTCCAGTTCTGATATTGCAATAAGATGTGAAGTTTGAATATGTGAAGGAGCTCCTTAACACCACATTAAACACGAAGAAAGACATACCCCACTTATTTAAGCACGACCTCCTGAACATCACATATTTTAGGACCAATAATCTTGCAGACGGAATTCTTTAAAAGATAACATAAGGAATAAAATGCTTGATTAATACCTTTAAAGCCAAAGTAGCATTTGAGTCATATTGTTCTTGAGTAGTCGTTCTTGGCGACCCATCAAATATAAAAAGAAGGTCTTAAATACAAACAACAAAAAGGATTATTGATTAAACTAATAACTTCCCTCATCCAATGGATCATTTGAGTAACCCAACCATCAACTAATATTATACCTCAATCAAATATGCAGGTGTTGTTGTTTTCATTGTACCATATAAAACCTAAAATCAAAGATTCAATAGCAATTAACATAAAAAAAACCAAAAATCACACGTCAATAGATCTATTATTTATAGTTAATCACAAAGGACCCACCTCAATATAAATTAATCAACTTTTTACATAATATTAATGTATCTAAAAATTAATACACACTGGATGAATTAATAATATATCACATGATAAATTAAGAATATATAAACATGAAAAATTACCCTGAATCAATACGGTTAGGGCGGTTTTGTTTGCGAAAACCCTAGTTTGTGGATATAGATATTTTCTCAGGTCGTTATTTTAATCATTCTGTGGATGATCTGAATGAATTGTTGAATTCGTTATATGATATTCATTCGTGGGATTTGAATCCATTGTTTGATCTAAAATCGGTTGGTAAACTTGATTGAAGATGAAAATGATTGTGATTTTGATTTGTGTGTTAGTTTAATTTTTTGAATAATGAAACGGTGATTTTTTTTCGTGATTATAGGTGTGATTTTAATGTAGAGAATAATAGGCCAATTTTTTCCTCTTTTAAGATCTGTTACGCATATGTGTTTAAAATTCAAAAAGATATGTTAAAATTAAATAAAAAGGTGGTTTTATAAGTTTTGTTTTTGAAAAGTTGACACAAATATCATTGTTGGTCCACTGGTACATGCATGCACTTGTGGATTAATAGACGCGGGTTCGAATCTTTCACTTGTCTATTTTTTATATATAGGCACGAATTAATGCCTAGGTGGACTTGATTATTGACATTATGAAGTGGATTTGAAAAGTTGATGACGTGGCATTATGAATGCTTTGGTGGAATTGAAATTTGATGACGTGTCATTATTGTTATGAGGTGTCCTTGTAGTAATCCCTGTACATAATTAAGATATATATCTATAATATATATATTATATATATATATATTATATATATATATAATCTATATATATATTTATATAGTATATAAATATATAAGTGAGACTTTCTTCATTAACACATTCTTATGTGAGATCTGAACAGAACCACCAAAAAACAATGCATGCACGCCTGCAATAATTTAATTTTTTGCACATATGTATCAAAAACAACATATATGTTTTAAAAAAACATATTGTTTCTAAAGAATTTAATAAGAAATTGGAAATACAAAATTTTTCTTTGAAGGTGTGCATGTATGTTTTTATAAGGCGTGCAACAACAATATTGCGGTAGTGTGTAAGGTTTTTGTGAAAGAAGAAGAAACATAGTTGAATTCTTACGATTATTGATGATTTTCATGTATTTTTTTTATTTTTAAAAGGCGTGCATGCATGTAAAAAGAAAGTGAAAATGTGTTTTACTATTTTACCCTTTTGAATTAAATAAAAGGATTTAATAATACTAAATTCTTATTGGTCCAAAGTTGGTTCTGTAGGTTCTGTACAAAAAAGTGGTTCTGCAAAGAACGGTCCTATATATATAAAGTTATAAGTAAAGTGGCAAGTCTCAAATAGTTTAGGGGTCCTTATGTAAATTTTTAATGTAGTTTTGATAACTATCGGTTCGGGACTCGTTTGAACTAGTTAACGGTCGATTAAAGACACGAAACTTGCGCCATTGTTTTCCAAATCATTTTTCCCATAAAAACGAGTATTCGCTCGACTAATTTTCATAAACGTTTTATAAAATTTATTTAAAACGTTTATTATTTATTTGTATATTTCCGATAAACTTTGTCCGTAAAATGATCTTTTACTCGAATATTTGCGTCTTCAACAAACGTCACTGAATAAAATGATGACTAATTTATTAAATATTTTTATTTAATAAAAAGTGTTAATTAAATATAATTTAATTATTCTCTTGTTTCTATAATCGTGCGAGGGCATTTCAGTCACTTTCTGTCTGTTTTCGGGTCTCGGGCAAAACTAAAAAGTTGTCTGGAATGTCGTTTTACATCAAATTGCTTTAGAGTCCGGGTCGTGAAAACGTGATTTAGCGGGTCGTTTTTGATAAGTCAGCTCAGGAATATCATATATCTTTTTCGTTTTCAAGTCGAATAAGTTAAAAATAACTTGTACATGAGAGATGTAATAATAAATATGATTTATTATTTAAAATATGTTCCGAAAATTTTACCGGTTACGCGGTAATCGTTTTTATGTGACAATAAAAGACCAAAAGTCAAAGGGTAAAATAGTCATTTAAAATTTTGAAAATTGCCGGATGTTACAGTACCTACCCCTTAAAGAAATCTCGTCCCGAGATTAAATTTGTGTTAGCCTTTTGTGTTTACGGATAACCAAAGTAATCCTAAGGATAAACCCAAGTAATCCCAAACATACGTCTCGGAATAAGAACCCTAGATTCCGACCCCAAACAAAAGTCGTACTCGGGAATAAGAACCCTAGATTCGACACCAACAAAAGTCATCTCGGAATAAGAACCCTAGATTCGAGCCCCACAAAAGTCGTCTCGTGAATTACTACCCTTACCCTGGATTCGACAAAAAAAACAATTAAAGTAACTATAAAAGATAAGTTGCAGAGTCAACAACCAAACCACCAATGACAGAACACAACATATTCTCTGTTAAGCATCCCATCACTCCTTCCCCTTAGCTTTCATTTTCAAACAAATCCTTTCTGTCCATCATCTACTAACGACAATCAGTAGTAGTCCTAATAAGACCACCAATTAATGAATCAATACTGGTATTTTGCTATTTTGTTGATGAGCCACTTGTGGATATGATTTTAATGGCAAACAGCAACAAGATAAAGAACAACAAGGTAGATCTGTGGTTTTCATTGTGTCTAAATTTTTTAAATTTTTTTTGGATCTTTGGTTTTATTGACGAGAGGAAGGTGAGTGGTTTAACAGGATGATTTAATGGAGGCGGCTCAACTTAGCCATCTAGGTCTGAGGATCAGACCCGCTCTGATACCATGTTAGACAATGAAAACCCCGTAGGTATAATTTTATTAATGACTATTATTTATAATGGTGAAAACCCTAATACCCTAAACCTACAAACCGGGCTTAGGCCTATTACATAAATAACTTTGACTAAAAACTTTGACTAACATAAATTACTTTGACTAGCACTAACATATATCCTCTAATAGCAAGCTGTCGTGACTGCCTCCGCCCAAAGAAATAACAGAGCCTTTGAAAATATCAACATGGTTCGAGCAGCTTCCACTAAAGTACGGTTCCGTCTTTCGACAAAGCCATTATGTTGTGAAGTACGAGCCACAGAAGTTTGATGTGAGATTCCGACTTCTTCATAGTAAGCCCTCAAAGTCTGATTGACGAATTCAGTGCCATTATCAGTTCTAATGTTACGAACGGTTGCATTCAGATGAACTTGGATCATTTTTAAGAATTTAATTACAAACTAGGGAACTTCATCCTTTGAATGTAGAAACTTTACCCATGAAAACTGAGAAAAATCATCAACGATAACCAGTATATATATTCTCCCACTGATACTTTGAACCCTCATTGGCCCGTAAAGATCCATATGTAGCAGATAGAGTTTTTCCTGAATGAAGTCTTTGGCTTTGGGTTTGTGGAAATGTTTCTTGCTTTTACCATGAGCACAGGCAGAGCACAAGTGATCTTTCTGATACTTAAGTTTTGGAAGACCTCGGACAAGACCTTGTTTGGCAAGAGAATTAATATAATTAAAGTTAAGATGAGATAATCTTTGATGCCACAACCAAGACTTGGTCTTTGAGGCCTTTGACAAGAGACATACAGGAGAATATAACATCAAAGTTTCAAGAGACAACATGTATAGATTTGAACCCCTCGATCCTTTAAGTAGATCCACACCTTCCAAGTCACGAATGAAGCAGGTGTGCTTACGAAAAGCAACTTCGAGATCCGAATCACAAAACTATCCCATAGAGAATAAGTTGTGTCCTAATCCTTCCACATAATAAACCCGGGAAATTTTGACGTTCCTCATTTGATAATCTCCATAAACCATTATCTTAGCAATATGATCATTCCCGAATCTGACGGTACCCAAAAATTTACTAACGAAGTTGATGAGTTGAAAGCGATTTCCAGTCATGTGCTTTGAGAAGCCAGAGTCCAAATACCACAGAACAATTTAGACAAATTGCAATTGATAAGAGAAAAAGATGGAACATCTGAAATAGTAGATCCCCAAGATTGATTGGGTTCCTTAGTGTTAGCAGTATTAGATTCTACAATCTTAGCTTTGCTACTGGAACCTATAGATCTTGATGCTTTTGGTCTCTTACTATAAACTAAGATTCCTTGAGTTGGTGTAACTACTGGAGCAATAGTGGATTCCTTAGGAGGCACTATTTTAGTAGAGGTAATCCTAGTTAAATGGCATCTATTTCCAACTATAGTGAAGGTCCTACCTGTAGGTTTCCAACTAAATCTAATTTTAGTAAACACTTTTCCCGTAGGTTTCCAAACTTTTCTCTTTTTGTTTCTTTTAGATTTAGCTTTATTACGCACATTTACATCATTCACACATTCAATAAGGCACACAGCATGATTGACATCAAACAAACATTTGTTACAGATAGCACACAAAGATTTAAACTTAGCATTACTCTCAGAATGCTTAACAAGTGCATTACTGATAGGTTCAGAAACAAAATTCACATTTAACATAGATTGCATTACATCAGTATTACATTTAGATTTGTCAACACGATTCTTTTTATTCTTCCTAGACTTAACGCTCCTAGATTGGTCTTCTACTTTATTGGTCTTGTTGCTACTGGATGATTGCGAGATCCTATTGTTCTTTATATTGCCTGAAGGCTTTAATCCGCTAGCACTAGTAGAACATTTTACTCTTGTAGAATGCAACAAAGGTTTGTTAGAGTCTTGGGTTTTAAGAGAATTAGACTATTTCTTAACATTGCCTGATGATGTGATAGGATCAGCAAATCTAACTCTTTTGTCCTTGTTCATTGGTGTAACAGCCACTAACTTTTAACTATGTTTGTTGAAACTAGGGCAAGATTGAGTGACATAAATGAGCAACTCCTGAAGTCGAGTTACATACTTACATGCATAGTCAAGCGAACTATTCGAAAGATTCAAAGAACTACCTTGTTCTACTATTTCCCTAAGACAGGCAGTCAGTTCTTGAGTCTACTTAAGGTAGTCATTGTAGGCTTCCCTATTGTTCAAAAACTTAGGTGCGAGTGGTTCAAATCAATTTTAAACATGCCTGGAGCAAGAGTAGTGGCATTAGGTTTTGAAACAGCAGTATCAACAACATTTTTTCCTTTAAGTTTCCTTATCTCATTTTTCAATGCTGTAATAGCAAAAACCTTTTCTTGAAGTTGAGGATTTAAATCCGAATTTTCAACAGACTTTGTATTGATTTGAGCAATTAGAGAGTCACTTTGTTCTTTAGATCGAACACGTGTCTTTTTAATTGAGTCAAACTGGTCTTTGTAAATTGATTTTAAATGCTCTCGTTCTTTTCTTAATTTTTCATTTTCAGATAGTAATTTTGCAACACTATGCTCTAGCTCAATGTTTATAGTCTCAATCTCATCAATATCTTTCTTTACATTGTTTACACTTTCTTTTCCAATCAAAGATTTAATTCTATCTTTCAACGTGCTTATGACTGTGTCCTTTGCTTGCGACTGAGCTTTCAATTCATTTATTTCAAATAATTGATTAAATGTGGGAGCATTATGGGTTTCACCAGAATTTTCCTTTTGAAAAATTTCTTGATTAAGTTGAGTTGCAAGTTCCAAAGAAATGCAATGCTTTTCTAATGATGAATAAATTTTGACAAGTTTATCATAAATTTCTTTTTCAATGAAATCTTTCTTTTCGAAAAACTCAGCCTCAAGTTCCAGACACTTACAACATTGATTCACACATGACTTATTCACATCACGAATATCAACAGAATTCATAGCAATATCCATAATTTCTTGAGACATGATTGGTTCAAGAGTTGATCGTTATCGATTTGAAGTTGTTTGATTTTAAGTTCAGAATCATTTTTGTCTACAGAACACTGATCAACAACAACTTCCAATTGGTTAAAAACAGCTTGAACTTCAGTAATTTCATCTAGAAGAGTTTTATCAAACGCATTAAATGTGTCTTTTAAAACTTTTAAAAATAGAATTATTTCAGTTACAAAACATGCTTTTGTATGCTCAAAACCCCATGCACCTGCTGTAATAGCATCATATGCGGTTCTGTGTTTCACAACCTTGTCAAAGTTTGGAAGTTGATATTTTAGCTTTTTAAGGCTTTCATTTACCAAACTCACCTTAGGAAGTTCACGAGGACCTTCAACTTTAATAGAAGTAGGTGAAACAACAGGAGTAACTGAAGTATGGTTTGAATGTTTTAACCAGAAAGCTTGTTCTGCATCCACTTCTTTTTTAGTAACAAAAAGTTTACCAAAATCTTCTTTAAGCTTATTTAACTTTGAATAATCAATTAGAGAAATATTAATTTTCTTTTCGATTAAGATTGGATCATTTTGTTTGTCAAGCATCTTTGATCGACCATCTTCTTCCAAAATCAATGTCTCTTCATCATCAATCACAGAAATCACAGCATGTTCTTTAGCAATAACACTACCATCATATAATGTTGGTTTAATCCGCTGAGCTTCGGATTTTGATAACCAAGAGCTTGTTTATGAGTGTCATCATAAAAAACTAGTGGTTTCATGAGCATATGCATTGCTTACGTACATCGATACATATTACAATAATATTTTCCAATTCTTTCTTAAGATGGAACAGATTTTGATAACCAAGAGCATGTTTATAAGTGTCATCGTAAAAAACTTGTGGTTTCGTTATCATATGCATAGCTTGTGTAGATCGATACAACTTACAAATAATGTTTTCCAGTTCTTTATTTTGTTTTTCCAAAATAATTTCCTTGTCATTGTACTTGGATTCTTTTTCTTTAGATTTTGTTTTGAAAACAATTAATGTAGTTGATAAAGATTCTTTTTCCTTGACGTTGTTAGAAAGAGTTTCTTTAAGTGTATCGATCTCCTGCTTAAAAGCTTCAAGCTTTTCATTTTTATTTCGAATTAGGTCATCCATTTGAGAATCAATTAATTTTTCATGTTTGTTCAAATCAAAATTTTGTCTTTGTTCAAAAATAGCGACACGTTCTTTATATCTCTCAAGCTCAGCGAATAAGGATTCATTTACCATTTTATTTATCTGATTTTCCTTATCTAAATTAGCTACTTGATCAGTCATTTATTCTACCAAAGATAGGATCAATAAATCATTGGGTGCAGAAGAATTAGTATCCTGAATACTCGCATCTTGTGTATCCTGCTGATATTGAGAGTAAGGAATGATATTGCTATCACTGTGTATCTCATTATCTAGAGAATCAACAATATGTGTTTGTTTAGAATACGTTATCTCTTGCACATCTTGATTAAGCATAACATTTGAATAAGAATAAAAATATGGTACCTCAGAGAGGACATCTGAATCACAACTTGAAAGATTAGCCATCAGAACCACTTTAGTTAAGGATAAATCATCACAATCTGATTCATAAGCATCCAAATCTTAAGTCTAAAAAGCAGCATTGTGAGCGATTTTCTGTTGAGCAACTAGAGCTTGATCCATTTCGACGTCTACTAAAAATACTAGTTGCTCTTCATCCAATATCTGACCAGCTTCTTAAGCTTCTGGTAACATCAACTTCTCCTTAAACCATGCAGTATTTCTTGGCCTCTTTGGTTGAGTACATTGTCTCGCCATATGCCCTTCTCCTTGACAGTTATAACACTTCACAACCCGTGGTTGACCAGCCGCATTAGTTCCCCTTGAGATTTTAGCAATTCCTCTATTTCTATTACCAGCATAACTCTGAGTTTGTCTTCTTTGAATATGTTGAACTGTAACTCTTCCATCTTGAATGGTTGCTTTATTGCGTGGATTAGAAGACATTCTGAGTTGATTGTTTGATGGTGGAAACCTTGAAGCCACATCAGACATAAATGCAAACTCTTTGTTAATGCAGTCAATCGGATCTTCTCCTTGCTGAAACACTAGAACAACAAGACCAGAGTCCAATTGAGTAAATTTAGCTTGAGGTTGTTGTGTTACTGATGGAGGTAAGTACGATTGATGAGAAACTGAATATTATTGTGGATTTACTAAATTATGATGTTGTTGATGATGAATAGGTGCTGTATAAACTAGTGTGAATTGTTAAGGAGGTGGATACATTGTTAGAACTGAATGTTGTGGAGACTGAGATGGATTGTATAGAGTTGGGGAGTTAGCTACCAATACAAGAGGATCTGGATATCTCTTACGCATGATACGTTCTGCATTAGCATGGCGTTCATATTGACTTGGTATGCATATAGCTGATCATAGGTGGTGGTGTACAAGCTCTTTGCTAACTTCACATCAGTGACAAACTTGCTCCATTCCGGTAGAAGAGCATTTAGAAACTTGGTATTGACTTGAACTTGCTGCATTGTCATCCCAATAGTATGCATGTCATTAATAAGCTGAGAGAATCTCCAGTAATACTGTAACACTCCCTTATTTGACATATAGCAGCGGAAGCTAATTTGGGGTATTACTTCATGAATCAACAGTCATAATCATAGAAAACGGCTCAAACGAGACGTTTTAGAAAATTTAGTTATCATTCAATAATATATCAGAGTTTTACAAAAGAGGTCCCAAAGTACATTGAAAAACATAAAGTTTGAATGATAACAAGTTTGGACATCCTCAAGTCCAATGCCACTCCGTGCCATAGATAGCTCAATTACCTGAGATAAACATGGTAAAAGGGTCAATACAACGGTTGAGTGAAATTCATAGTGTTTGAAATGTAATATTTAAATACAAGTCAATGTAATAGTAATAATTGCAACGAATACAATTATCATGGTAAACAATATTATATTATTGCACTAAGCTCATGACACCGAAACCTTAAGATATTCACAAGATATTGCCCCAGGGGGTGCTTTGCCAAACACCCGGAGTCCCTCAAATGATATGTGTCCGTATGGTAGTGCATTGTTATCTACCCGGACGGGGAAGTTCAGTCCTAATAGATCTATTCATGGCATTCGCGCTTACTCAACCAGTACGTTCGGTTACAAGTAATTAACGGTTCATGATAGTGGGGCCTTATGGCAAATGAAGGTACTTAGGCAATAATATATCAGGATAGCATACAGTTAGAAAACACTTGTATTCATGTTTATAGCATGTATCTCCCTATGGAGTTTAGAAAACATGTAAATGTGGGACTATGAACTCACCTTGATAAGGTAGTTGATTGATTTGAAATTTAATTCAAATGGAAGTAAACAGCCTCGTCACGCAACCTGGGGTAATATGTCAAGTCTTAGTGTGATTGTAATATTTTAAAGTTTTACTTCATAAAGTTTAACGTAAATATTTATATGGTTTATTAGTTTGTGACAACATCGTATCACTGTTCGAGCTATCATAATCCAGAAGTCATGTAGTAAACGTTTGAGGAGCTAGGACACTTTAAATCGTAAATCCAGCAACTCGTCAAAACGTCTACCCAAATGAAGTTCCTCACATGAAATTCCCTAGTAACATGATACATTATAGTTTAAATAATAAGATTTTATCTTTTTAAGTTTCTTCAAAAGCTAGTGGATGATAAATTATGTTAAATATATAACATAATTATTTTATAGTGTTTCAATCGACGAATGATAACGACAAATGTGTCGGGTTTTAATAAAATCGAGTCTTATAATGTTTAAATATATTTTTATAATTAATATAAAATCTACATATTATACATTTGAGAATATGAAAATGGATAATATATTCCCTTGGTATAATTTTATTACAAATTTAACCCTTTATTTTAAATCTTTAAATATTTAACTCCTTACTTAGAGTATCGGGCCAAACATACCCCTGTAGTTTAACTTAAAGAATATTACATTTTTAGGCCCGAAAGATTAATAGTTTAAAAATGTTACAATATATACCCTTATGCATGAAATGTTTTGCGTTTTTAGTCCAAAATCCATAATAGTTGTATTTTTCAATCTCGAAAGTATTTTATAGCTTATAACTTATTACTATAAGCTAAAATAAGTTAACTTTACAGCTTTTAGCTTTCAAACGGGTTCGTTGGTTAAAAAGCTAAACTTTT
The DNA here is from genome assembly GCA_026074375.1 of Tanacetum coccineum. Lineage (NCBI taxonomy): Eukaryota > Viridiplantae > Streptophyta > Magnoliopsida > Asterales > Asteraceae > Tanacetum > Tanacetum coccineum. The sequence goes on along the minus strand of BQNB010022917.1, from coordinate 18,584 downwards.
GGTTTAGAAATCTTAACCCGATGGGTTTGAGCTTTTAGGGTTTGTTTTAAAGCTTGTAAAAATGATAAATGAGCTTATAGAAATATCTTATTATAACAGCTTATGGCTTATAGCTTGTTAAGTACACGAAATTAAGGTTTTAGGGTTTTAGGGTTTCGATTAGGGTTTGATTTGGTTTAGGGTTTTTCAACATGGTTAAGCTTGATCAAAGGATTAAAACAAAGTGTATACATGATCTACAATATATTTAGTGCTTATTGAATGAGATAAAAAGCTTACAAGTACACAAAATGATGAAATGGGTCAAATGGAGCAAAAACACAACCCGAAGACTATTTGGAGATGAATCAAGAGCTTCCTTCTTGGTTCTTGGCTTCTACTTGCTTATACTTCTTTATTATCCTTCCTTGGACTTGTTTTGATCATGATTTAGAGATATGATTTGGTTTTAAGGTGAGTTGGAAAGTATACATATATGTATGTATATATAGTGTTCAAAAACACTTGGGGACCAAGTTTAGGAGAAGTAGTGACCAAGTAAACTTGGAGTAGTGGCCAATAGATAGATAGGGTGACTAAGAAGAGCTAGTATGGAGAGGTGTAAGGTGGTGGGGTGGTTTCGGTTACCAAAGGAGGTGATGGAGGTGCTTTGATTGCCTTGGAGCCTAAGGTGGTGATGGAGGTGGTAGGGTGCTAGATAGGTGGTGACAAGGAGGCTAGCAAGGTGGTGGATCATGGTGGTAAGATGGTGGTTGCTTGGTTTAAACTCGGTTCGAAACTAGTTAAGGTGTATCGGGTCATTAAGGTTTTCGGGTTAGGGTTTTAGATTTTGGACGAGATAGGGGCTGAAATAGAGGGTAACTATAGTTAAAATGTGGTGCATTGGAGTGTTGTAAGTTGTGTTTAAAAGGTGGTACGAAATGCTTTAAAAAAATGGAGCGAAAATATGAAATTTGAATACTATGCATTATCGGTTTGTACATTGAGCTTAAAGGAGTTATACATTGGTTTAGGAGGGAAAATGTAATTTAAATATTATGCATTGTACACTTGTACATATGCCTTGAAAGCTTGAACATTTATTTTGTATGTAAACATTACATATAAGGGTTTTGTTACAAACGTTAACGTTAAAATCCGTTTTGTATTAAATGTTATGAAAGGTAAGTCAAATAGATAACGTAGGGTAAAATGGTGGTTAAAACATATTGCTTGACATATTATGACGTTTACTTGATATAAATGTTGATTGAAATTGGCATTGGTAGGTTGCGTGAGCTCGTTTACTTTGGTAATGTAAGTTACGTTACATTATGGATGGAATAAAGCAAAATCTTTCCATGAAAATGGTTGCATCTAATTAAATAGATAGAAATTACACTGAGGAAAATTGCATTAATAGATGGATAATTACATAAAGGAAAATTATGGGTTGTTATAGTCTCCCAACCTTAAAAGAAATCTCGTCCCGAGATTTAGTTGGATGATGGAATGATGTTTGAAAATAGATGCGGATATTTAGCACGAATTTGATCTTTGTGTTCCCACGTAAATTCTGGTCCTCTTTTAGAGTTCCATCTTACTTTGACTATAGGAATACGACTTTGTCTCGGTTGCTTGACTTCTCGATCCATAATTTCTATTGGTTCTTCCATAAAGTTGAGTTTGTCATCGAGCCGTAGCTCTTTCATTGGAATGACGAGAGATTCGTCAGATATGCATTTCTTTAAATTAGAAACGTGGAAGGTACTATGGTCATTACTAAGTTCTTTAGGAAGCTCAAGTTTGTATGCCACTAGACCGACCCTTTTAAGGATCTTAAATGGTCCAATGTACCGGGGGTTAAGCTTTCCTCGCTTTCCAAATCGGATGACACCTTTCTGAGGTGACACTTTTAACATAACACGATCTCCAACTTGGAATTCCAAAGGCTTTCGCCTTACATTGGCATAACTTCTTTTTCCAGTCTCTTGCAGCATGCAAGCGTTGTCGGATTTGCATTATCTTTTCGGTGGTTTCATGGATTATCTCTGGTCCCGTGAGTTGAACATCTCCAACTTCAGCCCAGCAGACAAGTGATCGGCACTTTCGACCATAAAGTGCCTCGAATGGTGTTGCCTTAATACTGGCATGGTAACTGTTATTGTAAGAAAATTCTACCAGTGGTAAGTGTCTCTCCCATCCTTTTCCAAAATCTATAACACAGGCTCGAAGCATATCTTCGAGTGTTTGGATGGTTCTTTCACTTTGTCCATCGGTTTCGGGATGATATGTCGTACTCATGTCTAATTGAGTACCCAAAGCATTATGCATTGACTGCCAGAATCTGGATGTGAAATGACTGTCACAATCTGATATGATGGATCCATGAAACTATTTCCATTATATACAACCTTGTAAGGGTTTCCATACTATTTGTCTCTATGGTAGGGATGAAATGTGCTGATTTGGTAAGGCGGTCTACAATGACCCAAATTGTGTCATGTCCGCTTGATGTTTTGGGTAGTTTTGTAACGAAGTCCATCGTTATTCTTTCCCATTTCCATGTAGGAATCTCTGGTTGTATCAGTAAGCCGGATGGCTTCTGACATTCTGCTTTAACTCTAGAGCATGTTAAACACTTGCCAACATACTCAGCGATGATTGCCTTCATGTTAGGCCACCAATAGAGTTTCTTTAGATCCTGATACATCTTGTCAGAACCTGGGTGGATGGAATATTTCAATTTATGGGATTCATGCATGATTAAGTCCCTCAAATTACCAAAGAGTGGTAACCAACTTTGATTCTTGATACATCGGGTTCCATCAGGACGTACTTTAAATGCTTTGTCCATTCCTCATAGGTTCTCATCTTTGATGTTCTCTTTTTTGATTGCCTCAGTTTGGGCTTTGAGGATTTGTGATGGTAATTTTGGGTGAAGGGTCATAACTAATACTCTAACTCAGAGTGGTTTGATTCGATCCTTTCGGCTTAAGGCATGTACTACAACATTTGCCTTTCTAGGATGGTAGCGAATCTCATAATCGTAATCTGCGAGCAATTCTAACCAATGGCGTTGTCTCATGTTCAACTCTATCATCAAACTTTCGTTTGTGATCATTGGTTCCTTGCACAGAATTGGGCTTTGTTACTTGATCCATTAACCTTTGGGTTATGGTAATGGCTTCCTCCAAAGTTTGAGGCTTTGAAGCGGTAACATTTCCTTCAATACTTCTGGGTAATCCCCTGATGAAGACTTCTATGAGTTTCTCAGAATTTGGCACCATAGTTGGGCATAAAACTGCCAATTCCTGGAATCTTCTAACGTAAGTCTTGAGATCATTTCCTTTTACAGTTAGATTGTAAAATTCATCTTTCATTTTCTTGACCTCTATTCGGGGACACTACTTATTTATTAGGAGCTTTTTAAGTTCAAACCAGGCGATCTTGTAGGCTTCCTCTATTCCAATAGGTTGGGCGAATGAATTCCACCAGGACAAAGCTTCTTCAGTTAGAGTACCAATAGCAAATTTCACTTTGCAGTCCTCGGTACAGTTGCTACGGGAAAATACCGATTCAGTTCATTTAAACCAGCGAATGAGGCCAACAGCGCCTTTCGTACCTTTGAAATTGAAAGGTTGGCAACTCATAAACTCTTTGTAGCTACATTTTCTTGCTACAGGAGTTTCACCTTGTCGGGTGTTCCTATTTGTATTGTCAGCATTTGCCATGGTAGCAGCTTGTGCTTCCAGAGCTGCGGCAACACTATCAGCAACTAGTTTCCTGATGGCGGCCTGAGTCATGGCTGGTGCTGCAGATGTTGATGTCCTCTTGGGAGCCATTCTATCAACATTTACAAGACAACACAAAATAAGAATCATATCATAAGTCATTTGTACAATGTATGGAAATTTTGACAATGACTTATTTGATACAAGTTCTAACAAAGAAATACACATCCTTTGATATTACATTGTACGATATAACAGGAAAATTTTGGAATTGACACTCTAACAAGCATCTAACTCATTAGGTTTCTCGGGGACTGATTCACTTCTCAATGGTTTCATACCGCGACCACTTAGATAACTTATCAAAGGATAGTCTGGTGATGGTGTTGGTGAAATCGTATGCTCAATATCTTGATCATTAATCATATCCTTGATATCTGGGTATAAAGGTTTGAGAAAACCGGATGGTAAGAGAACCATAGTAATCCCGGATACATAAGATATGAGTCATCACAATACAGGGTATAGGATAGACAACTACGACATACATAAATCGATATCATGAAACAACGAGGTATAATAGAATCACAACTTCATTATATCATAAACAACTTGTCTACATATTTTACATAACCAAAATTTGACAAGTGTCATTATTTATGCCACACATCTACTGGTTGGATTCTAAACAAAAGATGTAAATGACAAAGATCTAGTCTTGTAGTCTGGTGATCCTCCCTTGTGGTTCTTGAGCTCACGAATCTTGTCCAGAAGACTCTTCATATCTGATCGATGGCGAACCTGGATATCCTCGATGAGTATCTCCAGAGTAGAAGTCCTGACGCGAGCAAGAACAATCTCGTCGTTATGTCCCATGTGCTCTTTCTGAAGTTCAGCAATCTGGTTACGGGCTTTTTGAAGTTCATTCTCTAGACTGTCAAAGTCTCGCTGGATGATTACACGACCATTAACAAGACCTTCTATATTTTCTTCCACTTCCTCAATACGTTCGAGAGGGAGCTTATCTAAGTGATTCAAAATAGTCTCGATCTGTTTCTCATGATGCTCCAAACTCGTCTTATGAGAACTTTCTCCAATCTCAAATACTTGAGGTAGAGCAAAAGTAGAGGAGAATGATTGGGAACGGGCTCGTTTCTTAGGTGGTAAAATCTCCTTGGGAAGAAAGAAATCTCGGGAATTAAACATTGGTGATAGTGGTAACACTGGAGATGGAGGCAAAACAGTTGGTGGAGCAATAGGAGCTTGTGGTAGTGGAATAGGTGATTCATTACTAGTAGCATTATATGCTTGCATAACTTTCATATACGGATCATCATGGAAAGGTGAGATGGTTAGCGAGGCCAAAAGATCCTTAGATAGATCCTCTGAAGGATCAGGAGAGGTGTTTCCCGGTGAGGCTGGGAAATAGTCCGGTGAGGCCAGAGTATAGTCAGGAGAGTGTGTAGAGGAAAAAATGTCCTCAATATCATAATCAGATGGGACGATAATAGGGTGGTTGGATGTAGACATTACTGTGTAACAACCCAGTGGAAATAACATAAGTTATTTATATAATAGTTATGTATTTTTACATACTATTCAGGAAATGTAGTAGCACGGAGGGCTTTCATAGATTGAAAATAGTTATAGTTTAGGTTTTAACCTTGTTCTCTATAACTGCGGCTCTTGATACCAATCTGTAACACCTCCATATTTGACATATAGCAGCGAAAGTTAATTTGGGGTATTACTTCATGAATCAATAGCCATAATCATAGAAAACGACTCAAAAGAGACATTTTAGAAAATTTAGTTATCATTCAATAATATCAGAGTTTTACAAAAGAGGTCCCAAAATACATTAAAAACATAAAAGTAGAATGATAACAAGTTTGGACGTCCTCCAGTCCAATGCCACTCCGTGTCATATGTTGCTCAATTACTTGAGATAAACATGCTAAAAGGTCAACACAAAGGTTAAGTGAAATTCATAGTGTTTGCAATGAAATGTTTAAATAGAAGTCAATGTAATAGTAATAATTGTAACTAATACAATTATCATGGTAAATAATATTATATTATTGCACTAAGCTCATGACACCAAAACCTTAAGATATTCATAAGTTATTGCCCCAAGCAGGTGCTTTGCCAAACACTCGTAGTTCTTCAAATGAAATGCGTCCATATGATAGTACGTTGTTATCTACCTGGACGGGGAAGTTCAGTCCTAATAGATCTATTCATGGCATTCGCGCTTACTCAACCAATACGTTCGGTTACAAGTAATTAACGGATCATGATAGTGCGGCCATATGAAAAATGGAGGTACTTAGGCAATAATACATCAGGATAGCATACAGTTGTAAAACACTTGTATTCATGGTTTGTAGCATGTATCTCCCCACGCAGTTTAGAAAACATGTAAAGGTGGGACTATGAACTCACCTTGATAAGGTAGTTGATTGATTTAAAATTTAATTGAAATAGGAGTAAACAGCCTCGTCACGTAACCTGGGGTAATGTGTCAAGTCTTAGTTTGATTGTTTCAAAACTTTATTTCATAAATTTTAACGTAAATGATTTTGATTTATTAGTTTGTGAAAACATCATATCACTGTTCGGGCTATCATAATCCAGAGGTCATGTAGTAAATGTTTGAGGAGCTAGGACAATTTAAATCGTAAATCCATCAACTCGTCAAAACGTCTACCCAAATGAAATTCCCTCACAAGAAATTCCCTAGTAACGTGATACGTTATAGTTTAAATGGCAGGATTTTATCATTTTAAGTTTCTTCAAAAGCTAATGAATGATGAATTATGTTAAATATATAACATAATTGATTTATAGTGTTTCGATCGACGAATGATAACGACAAATGTGTCGGGCTTTAATAAAATCGATTCTTATAATATTTAAATATATTTTTATAATTAATATAAAAATATTACATTTTATACCCTTAAGAATATGAAAATGACAATATATACCCTTGTTATATATTAATTTACAATTTTAACCTTTTACTTTATATCTTTAAACATTTAAACCCTTAACTTTAGAGTATGGCAAAACAAACCCCTGAAGTTTAACTTTAGGATAATTACATTTTTTGCCCGAAAGTTTAATAATTTCAAAAGTTACAATATATACTCCTATGCATGAAATGTTTTGCGTTTTTAGTCCAAATTCTATAATCTTTGTATTTTTGATCTCAAAATCAATTTTTCAGCTTACCAGCTATTAAAACTATAAGCTAAAAAAATAAGTTTTACGAGACTTGTAGCTTATGAAAAAAGCTTGTGTCTTAAAAAATCCAAATGGCATGTTTCGTTTAGAAACAATAACCCGATGGGTTAGGGCTTTTAGGATTAACTTTAATGATTATAAAAGTAATAGATTAACTTATTAGAATAGCTTAAAAGTTTAGCTTATGGCTTTAAGGGTTTAGGCTTTACGAAAATAGCTTATTAGGGTTTTTAGGGTGCATTTTTGTAGGAAAAACCCAATGAGTAAGCTTTAAGGTGTGTAAGGGCATTATTTCAATGTGATCATAAGGATTATAGGAGCTTGATAAAATAATCTAAAACAATACAGCGAGCTTATTGAATGAGTGAAAAGGCTATACTAATATAACGAATTGATGAAATTGGGTTTCGAAATGAGCAATTTATTACATAAAACTTTATGAGATAAATCAAGAGCTTCTTTCTCTTATTCCTTGGTTCCAAGATAGCTTATACTTTCTTTCTTCTCTTCTATGGCTTGGTTAGATCATAGTTTTGAGGTAGCTTTGAGTTTAAATGGTGAGTTAAAGAAGTGGTATTATGGCGTTATATATAAGGCTCAAAATCTTGGATGTGGGCCACAGTTGATTGGAGGTTGTGGCCTAGTGTGATAGAGTAGTGACCCAATGGGCTGCTACGGGTGACTAAGGAGGGCTAGGGGACTAGCTTTGAATAGTTAAGAGGTGTGAGAGGGTTCGTATCATAGAGGTGACATGAGGGTACACTGGTGAGCAAGGGTATGACAAGGTGCTAGGGTGCTAGGGTGGTGCCAAGGTGGTGATGGAGGTGCTTAGAAAGTGGTAGTATGGAGGTTGAATCATGGGAAGGGAGTTACTTGTTGTACTTGGTTTCAACAAACTAGTTTTAGGTGAAACAGGTTGTTTAAGGTTTTTGGGTTAGGATTTTGGTTTTTGACGAGCTAGGGTAATGAAATGGAGGGAAAATATAGTTTAAATATGGTGCTTAGGAAAGTTGTAACTCATGCCTAAAAGATGGTACGAAATGCCTTAAGATTTTAGAGAGAAATGGTTAAAAGATGGGTACGAAAATGTCCCTTAAGGATTTGTACCATAAAGAAGTTATAACCATGTTTTGGAGGGGCAAAGATATCTGAATTTCATGAATTGAAATAACTTGTACACATGCACTTATTATCTTGTACCATTTGTTTATATGAAAACATTACAGGAAATCCGGAGTTTGATGATATAAACGTTAACGTAAAAGTCCGTTTTATAATAACGTTATGAAAGGTACGTTAAATAGATAACGTATGGTAAAATGGTGATTAAAACATATAGCTTGACATATTATAACGTTTACTTGCCATAAACGTTGATGAAATTGGCATAGGCATTGGTAGGGTTGCGTTAGCACGTTTTACTTTTGAAAATGCAAGTAATTTTTATAAGATGGCAATATAACAAAATATTCCCTTGAGAAATGGATGAATCTAATTTAATAAAAGGAAATTACACTGAGGAAAATGCATATAATTTAATGATGGATAATTACATAGAGGAAAATTATGGGTTGTTATAGTTAGCATGTTTTCTCTCTTAATATCTTCAACTCTTTTAATTTCCAGTTATTTATTTTCTTGTTATCTATTTCAAATCAACTCAAAAACCATTTTCAAAACGTGACATTACAAATTAAAACTAATTACAACTTAGCTCTTGGGATGACCTCGGATTTACCATTCTATACTACCCACGATCAGGTTCTTTGCCCGTTAGTGCGTTGTGAGGTAGATCGAGTTTTATAAATTTAAAACTTGGTAAAAATATATTTTAAAATAAAATACCCATCAATTTGGCTAGACCGCTCTTTTATCTTCTGTTAATTTTCTTGCACGTGTTTTAGTGTCTTAAGTTGATTTTAGTCACCACAAAACTCGTACCAGCCTCTCAGGCTAAAAACACCCCTTATCTGTTAGATTTAAGATTAACATAGGTTTAGCATAGATTTAACATAGAATAAAATTAACTTAGTTTAGATAACCAAAATATTGATAAATTGAAAGATTGTTTCTCGCTCTTAGTGATCGACACCCTACTTACCACGAAACTACCACTGATCGGGTACACTGCCCGTTAAACTGTTGTTTTTGGTTAAGTCAGCAAAATATAAATTTAAAACATGGAACCATAAAATTACAACCACACAACGACACATCAGTGATCGACACCCTACTTACCACGAAACTCCCATCTGACTGGGTACACTACCCGTGAAAGTGTTGTTTTAGGTAAAGTCGGCAAAATATAAATTTAAAACTTGAAAGCATAAATTACACCTATATGACAACACAATCAGTGACCATTCAAAGAGTCACGAGTCTTCCTATAAATAGGGACATCATTTCAATGTTTTCCTCATCAAAAACACAGAAAATGCTCTCCAAATCCATCATTAAGCAATATTAGATTCGTTAGATTCAAGTTTTCTTTAGTTGATTTTTGTATCCTCAAAACAGACGTTGTTCGGACGAAATTCTGTTTTAGGACACTGCGCTTTGTTGGCCTCAATCAAGCTTATTATAATCTTCAATATTGTTGTAACATTATTCCAAGCACTAGTAAATTGTTTTTGCATTTAAGAGCATCCACTATAGTAGTTTGTGAAAAGGTTCATAAAAAGATGAAGAGGTCTAAAAATGTATAGACGATAGTGGATGTATATTTCAAGTCTATGTGGCATGAATAGGTCTAGGATTTTGAAGAGGCCAAAACTTTAAATATTTTGAATGTCTAGAGTGTGTTTTATGATATGAAAAAGTTTATGAATAGGTCTATCCATAGTAAAAATGGGTTTATAATTTGTGAAGGCTTATAAATTGATAAAGTTTTAAATGTATAAACCTTTTTATAGGATCATCATAGTTGATGCCCTAATAATAGCTAAATGTTATTAAAGAGGGTAATAAAATGTCGTGCGTTGCTGCGGGATTTTGTTGTCCGATTATTTTGTTGGAATATAATTTTTTCTTGAAAGAAAAACTAATACATATGCTGTTGATAAAATATAATGCCTAAAAACATTATTAATATTTTTCACATCTTTACGTTTTGATAATCACAAAATATAAAAACGTTCAATGTAAAATTAAACGTAAACAAGTAATTAGTAGTAAATTTTCATTTCGATAATTATATCACTTAAAGGTATGAATAAATAAATGCTTAATGCATTTTATGATCAAAGAAAATTTTTATTCAACCTCAAACTTTTATAAAATGTTGTAAACATTTTTATAAACATTACAAAACATTTTCTACAATTAAAAGAAATGTTTTATTCAAAATAAACATTTTAAAATTCAAATTTTCAGACCTAAAACGGCTAGAAAAGTTCCAGAAAATTCCCCCTACACAAAAGACAAACTGGGGAGGCCCTAGCCTAGGGCGGCCCCCTTAAATACACGGGCGGCCCCCTTAATTTTAAGGGGACCGCCCACCTATTTAAGGGGATCGCACCTAGGTAGACCCTCCTCTAGTTTTTCCTATAAATACTGGACTTTTCCCCACTATTTTCTCACATTTTGCACTCATTCTTTCTGTCCAAAACAGCCCGCATATCCTTTCTAAAATCCTTTGATCATTTAATCATAAAGCTTTGTTTCTAAGTGATCCAAGCTCAATTCATCAAGTGCAAGAGAAAAATAATTCCATCATCAAGTGAAGAAGTATTACACCTTTATGTGTTGTTACAATCTTATTGCATTCATATCATAACTTGTAAATCTTTTGTAAATCTGTATTTGTATGTAGTGGTTAGATATTGGCGATCTTTGTAAGTATAGTTAGATCATGGTGATCTTACCAAGTAGTGTTAGATAGTTGTGATATAAATAGTGTGGTGAAGTGAAGTCTTGAAGTTATGAAAAAGTTGTGAAGTTGTGAAGAAGTTGTGAAGAAGTTGTGAAGTTGTGAAGTTGTGAACAAGTAGTGAAGTCGTGTTGTGATAGATTGGTTCTAGCTAAGATTAGAACTCGACATTTAGCTTTGTGTCATAAATCGGTGTAAGAAACGGTGATACGGTGTTTCTCGCCATAAGGAGTTGTTTGACATTAGTGAAGAATAACTCTCGAGTTAGGTGTTGGGAGTGAGTTGGGGAAGAGAGCTTCGTTACCGAACCACTTAAATCTCGCGTTTATGATTTGATTGTTCTCATTTCTCTTTGTCTTAATTTATTCCTTACATACTATCATATCAATTGTCTAGATAAGCATATTGTTCATATTGTGCAAGTATTGAATTCACATAAACTCGAATCTAGAATTTTTACAAAAACCTCTTTATAACTTTAAGTTAAAAAGCGGTAAAACTATTCAAACCCCCCTTTTAGTTTTCCTACTGCTTAATAAATGGTTTAGATTTACGTAGAGACCCTTATTTAAACATTGAGGACAATGGTCATTTTAGTATAGGGATCTTTCGATTTGCTGTGCTTGCTGTCGTTGTTTTACGTAATCTGTTTTTACCCCAAAATATAATAAAATTTAAAATTTAAAAATTTTCAAAAATAAAATAAGTGTTTTGTCACAATGTTTGACTTTTCTGCTGGGTAGAATAAGAATAATTTTGACTCGATTGAGGTGTTGAAGCTCATAGCTTTGTCCCTTGACATTTATAAATTGTTAAAGCTAGTTTATTTTAGCTAGCTATTCGGGATCTTTTTATTAAAGATTTTAAATTCGTGAAGAACGAGAAATGATAGAGTTAATTATGAGTTAGATGCTAAACAAGGATTAGTTGGAAATCTTAAGAGCTCATAAGTGTAATATGTGGTTTCTCCTCCCCGAAGCTTCTAACCGGACTAATAATACGTGCTCTTTTCGGAAATTAGACAAGTTAGTGGTTTTATCACTTAAAAGTACTTTTTAAATCAATATTTTTAGACTTTTTAATCTTAGTTCAAATTTATACTTAAATTTTCTAAAAAGTAATTTTCTCTATATATCTTGGTAATATAAAGTGTTAAAAAAATGAAATGAGGTAATAATAATAATAATAAAAACTGTGGGCTGATAAAAGTTTACTGCCTCTTGCCGGCTCATAACCGATGTGGCAGTCTTCAAAAGAATTGTTTATATGTGAATTTATTTAGCCTTAAAAAAGGTCGAGGATTTCCTTCGTTTAAGGGATGTATAATTATATTAAGTGTAATATATGTGATTTAATAAATATAGGGAAAATCTTTTTTTCTTAAATTTAAATATGCTTTTGAACTAAGGCTATTTCATTTTAACTTGTAATTTTTCTAAATGAATTGTTTATTTAACGGGAAGCCTAAGAGATTTTGAAACCGAAGGTCCGTGAGTTCCGATACTATTCTCTGTGGGGTGTCAAAAGCTTGGTCACCTAAGCCAGTCTCGGCTGGGATATGCCGAGAAGAAAGTCGCTACATGAAATGATCTCTCCTTCAAAATCATAATTCTCGGGTGGAAGGTTACATTTAAAGGGATTACAACTTTCTTAAAATGTCGATTGGATGGTCGAAATTTGAAATGAGCACATACACATTTATAGATATTAAACCATCGGTAGTGAAAAGTTAGTCTAGGCTTACACAAATTATAAATATGAGTAGTGTTAGCATCTTAACTTGTATTTAACAAGGATTTTGTTTTTAAGCTTGGTTTAGGACAGGTGAAAAATCAAGGACGAGGAATTTATCCTTTTGGACACTATTTATAAGTGCTTCTTGTTCCGTGATCCTAAAAGTTATAATTAAATAATGAAAGTCGAACATATAGTCACTTGTGAAGAATAAAAATATATATATAAAAAGAAATTGTAAAACGGGGCGTTTTAAAACTATTGATTTCTTAATCCCTTTTAGATGAACACTTAGCTACTTTTCGAGGTGATTAGTCTAGGGGGGTTGAAATTTTTGGTTTTCTAAGTGTGTATTTATAACATTGCGTGAGGACACGAAAATAGCTTAGTATGGGGGATTTTTGATACGTGTTTATTCAAATATCCTTTTTCCTTATTAAAATAAGCTTAAAAGACAAAAAATACATGAAAAACGCATTGTATATGTGTGTTTTGTGATTTGTATTGTGCAGGTAACAGATATATCTAAAATGGACCAAAATGGAGCAAAAATGACAAAATCGAGCACGAGAATGGAAAGAGCGTGAGAAAACAAAGCCGAAGGCGTATACATCCTTAATGGGCCAATCTGTACCCATTTTATTGGGCCGGGTCAGCCCATTAACAATGTATCTATACTAAACCAAGCCTAAAATATAAAAAAAATACAAGTCCAAATCTATTTACCAATAACTCATTCCTGTCCCAAGTCCAAAGTCATAAGCCCATTACCAAAATCATAACCCGAGTCAAAGTCAAAAGATATCACGGGTCAACTTTTACTGTACCCTCATCCCCTTTCCCTCCCATGTTAACTCAACAACGAACACAAGGTAAATTCCAACTTCACCCACACGCTTTCACCCCTTCTAGAAGACTAAGCCCTGACACATCTGACACACCAATGCCACGCTGACGATCCTAAGCTCCCTCATTGGCCAATGTTGGGTAGAAGTAATCCAAAGACTCATAAGATGGGATTGATGATTAGATATGAATCAAGGGCTCAGATTTAATGTTGAAGACGCTCCTCAAGGGCCTAGAAGTTTCTCTTCTTCAATATAAATAGAAGGGCTAATCACACAGAGAAGACCATCTAGTATAGGAGTAGGAGTAGTGTAGTTTAGCTTATTTACCAGCTTATTGTCTTTTTCAATGTTTTAATTTCATTTTCAGCTTGTAACCTTTTCAAAGTTTAATAAAATTTTAGTTTTCCTTTAATATCTTGTGTTAAATTCCTGTTTTACTTGTATGCAAATTCATAAAATGTGTTAAGATTTCACTTAAATAAGCCTAATAAGCTCTAAATTGACTAATAAGCTAGTTTTCATTCAGTTAAGCTTGTTTAAAGCTTAACTAAATAAGCTGTCCATTCAAAACTCTTGCTAAGTCATTTAAAGCTTTTGGAAGATAAGCCAGACATGGATGGGCTTATAAGCACTTTTACCAGCTTATTTTTAATAAGCTGAAGCTTGTTGATAAGCTCTAAGAGCAATTCTGTCCTTGTTTAGAATAAAGGACCATGGTTAGTTTACTTTTACTCTTTATAGCTTTAATTCCTTTCCTAGCTTATTTACATGCTTAAAGTGCTTAATTCTGTTTCATTTTTGCATATTCTATCTCATGATGTGTAGATCTTAGTTTATTAGCAACTTAATTCAAGTTTTATAGTTGTTTGATCATTATAGCCTTAAAACTGTCTAAAAATAGTCAAAACTGTCAATAAGCTTAGCTTATTGGCTTGTGATTATTTCTTTAAAGTCATTGCTTAAAAGTACTTTAATATAGCTGTGCTTAATCTGTTTCATAGTTTGATGCTTAAAAAAGGCATGTTTCAGTTTAAAATTGGATTTCAAAAGTTTTAAGGGGTGTTTGGGTCAAACAGTCTTCACAT
>BQNB010022916.1:0-58287 GCA_026074375.1 Tanacetum coccineum | reverse complement strand
GACTATAGAGAATTGAACAAGTTAACTGTTAAGAATCGTTATCCGCGTCCTAAGATTGATGATTTATTTGACCAACTACAAGGGTCATAGTTTTTCTCAAAGATAGATCTTAGGTCTGGATACCATTAGCTGAGAGCGCATGAGGATGACATTCTAAAGACTGCGTTTAGAACTCGTTATGGACATTTTGAGTTCACAGTAATGCTCTTTGGTCTGACTAACGCACCAGTAGTATTCATGGACTTGATGAACAGAGTTTGTAGACCTTATCTTGATAAGTTTGTGATAGTGTTTATAGATGATATCTTAATCTACTCTAAGACTCGAGAGGAGCATGTAGAACACTTAAGGTTAGTCTTGGAACTGCTCAAGAGAGAGAAATTGTATGCTAAGTTTTCTAAGTGTGAATTATGGCTAAGAGAAGTACAGTTTCTTAGGCATGTGATAAATGGTAACAGGATTCATGTAGACCCTAGTAAGATCAAAGTTGTTAAGAATTAGAAAGCCCTTACAACTCCGTCTGAAGTTTGTTCGTTCTTAGGATTGGCTCGATATTACCGTAGGTTCATTGAGAACTTTTCTAAGATAGCTAAGTCTCTTACTATCTTGACTCGGAAGTATAAGACTTTCAATTGGGGTAAGGAGCAAGAGAATGTATTTCAAACTTTAAAGGATAAGTTGTGTAATGCGCCTGTTCTAGCTCTCCCTGATGGACCAGAAGACTTTGTGGTATATTATGATGCGTCCGGGATAGGACTTGGTTGTGTGCTAATGCAAAGAGGTAAGGTGATCGCATACGCGTCTAGGCAGTTGAAAATTCATGAGACGAATTATACGACCCATGATTTGGAATTAGGAGCAGTTGTGTTCGCCCGTAAGATTTGGAGACATTATATGTATGGGACAAAGAGTGTCATCTATATGGATCATAAGAGTCTTCAGCATATCTTTAGTCAGAAAGAGTTGAATACGCGACAATGTCGTTGGATAGAGTTGTTTAGTGATTATGACTGTGAAATTCACTACCATCCTGGTAAGGCGAATGTGGTGGCTGATGCCCTAAGTAGGAAGGAAAGAGTAAAGCCTAAGAGAGTTAGAGCTATGAATATGACCCTTCAGTCGAGTATCAAGGATAGGATACTAGCGGCTCAGAAAGAGGCTGTGGATGAGTTTGCAGGATTGCAGAAAGGTTTAGATGAGATGATAGAACAGAGAAGTGATGGAACTTTGTACTACCTGGATCGAATATGGGTACCTTTGAAGGGTGATGTAAGAACCCTGATAATGGATGAAGCATAAGGCGAGTACTTGTACACCTCAGGGAGCTGATAAGATTGTATTATGATTTGAGAGATGGTATTGGTGGTCGAATAAAAAGGATATAGACGAGTATGTTAGTAAGTGTTTAAACTTGTTTGAAGAGTTAAGGCTGAGCATCAAGGCCATCTGGCTTGTCCAAGCAACCTAAGATTCTCGTATTTTACGTAAATGGAAGGGATATCTATGGTTTTTGTGACTAAGTTTGCCTAGGACTATAATTGTTTCATTACACAATTTGGTTATTATTACCTATTTACTACTTCTGCTCCTTTTCAACCTATTCTTGTATTCTTAAAATATTGAAATTATTCTATCAACAATATAAATTATCAATTTTCTAGACATGTTTTCCAATACGATTATATCTTATCTATCTTATCTATACCCACTCATATTTATTCTACAATTCAATATGATTATGGACTCTTTCAGACATTCTTCTTTAATATACCCCATCCTACATTTTCATAGTTATTATACTAATTCATACTTTTAATGACATTCTTATGCTTTCATCTTTTACTTCAATTACTTATTTATTTATCTCATATTAGTTTTATATAATAATTAACACTATTTATAATTACTTTATATCCATATTTCATATTTCTTTCCATTAAATTTATACATTGTCTATAATACCCAATAATATTTCATCTTTTTTATAACTGACATTTTGCACTTACATTATTACTATCAATCTACAACAAATCATCAACCCTTATAACTTCAATCTTAATTTATCAAATTTATCTTACAGAATATCTTTCATATCATATATTAATCCACTCTATTATCGTTTATTTTTCCAATTTCTTGCTCACGTTTCTCTTTTCCATTTTATATATAACTCTAATTTAATAAAATCCTTTATCACCATCTTATATTTATTCCCTATGATATTTCATTATACATTATTCCCATATTTCCTCTCTCTTATCAAATCCTTCTTCATATAATTTTACAATTCCTGTATCACCTTTCTCCCCTAAATATATAAAAGAGTAGTGTCACCCCCTGTGTGTGTGTCATCAGATTACTGATGAAATTGCAGTGTTGCAGAGTAGATGTGTATATTATTGATAACGTGCAATCTTGATCAGTGTTGTAAAGTATTACGCGCTATTGTGTCGCCCTGAGATAGACAGACCCCTTAACTGTCTGACTAGTCGTAGTTGATGTGTTGCTGTTGCATGCTTGTTGTAGTTGTATTGTGAGCAGCTCGTCTGTGTTGATTCAACTTGTGATTCGCGCGAGTTTTAATGGATATACTATACCTTTGTGCCCATTATGTCCATTGTGGAGTATTCCTTGCAGGCTATCATTTAAGATTAAGTATTGAGACCCGCATTTGTTTTAGAGATGGGTGGTAGTGAGCGTTGAAATCTCGGTAGACGAAATTTGCAGTGGTGTGTAGAGCAGACGCGCGGGCAATAGAAAATACTTGTAAGGGATCTAAGAGGTTCGCGTTTTTGTGTTCTGAAGATGTAGTGGTATGCGTTTTTTGTAGTCCTGCTTACGTATTTGACTGGATGTAGCGAGTGTAGTTTGTGCTCGGATTATTTGAGTAGCGTGTGGTAGGGTCGTGTGGTATTGGAGTGCTGATGATAGTGAGAGTGTAGATGAAATTAGGAGTGAGTAGGAGTTTGGTATAGAAATTAGTGGAGTCCCTTTGACGCGCGCAATGGATGATCTTCATTTCATGTTGCTTAGCGTGTATTGCGTTCTCGCGGAGACGTTTGACTCCTCGGTGTTTAGTGTCGCGCTAAAGAAATGCCAAAAAACGAGTCCGACACGTCCGTTAATGTCCAAATGAGTTTTGAAGGGTGTAAAGTGAAAATATGTCGTGTAAATACTCTAGGTTAATGGAAAAGTATTTTTAAAGTGAATAAAAATGCTAATTAACTTTGGGGTAAATTTTACGGTTGAGTTTTACGAGTATTTAAGTGATTCTTGACACGAAAAGAAAGACCCGAGACCCCTTGGATCCCATGGCCGGTCAAAAGAAGACTAGGGAGACAAGGTGACTTAATTTTAGTAACCTTGTCCAAACTTGTACATAAGATGCTTTCATTAATCCTTTTATTTTTACACATAGTTCATTTTCAAAATCAAAAAAATATCCTCTCCCTTCTCTCTTGTGTTCGTCCGCACCTACAACGTACATACTCTTATATTTTTTTGAAGTTTGATCAAGAAAACATGAAGACATAAATATTTGGGGTTGATTCTAGTGTTTGGTTATTCATTTAAACAACGTTTGGGTTGTCTGGTTCGTGTCGAAATCTACAAATTTGAAGATTTTCTTGTAAGTTTTCAAATTTAAATTTCGTTTGTCCTTTTGGGTTTATTTTGATGCATAGATGTTAGTTGTACAAGTTGATCGTTGTGAAAATTGATTTTTAGAAGCGAAACGAAAGAAAAAGGGGGTGTTTGGTTCGTGTAAAAAGAAAAGGAAAAAGAGGGTTTTTGTAGTTTTTATGTCGTGGTCGTGATGGTTGAATAATATATGATGCTAGAATGCTTATTTTTGATAGTAGCTTGTATGGCTTATTCGGGCTTATTTTTTTAGCTATTTCTAGGCTTATTTGGGCTATAGGCCACGAATGGATTCTCAAAATCACTAGGAAAGTGATTTTGATTATTTTTGTGTTATGGCGTATGTTGTGGACTATTTTTTAGGCTTATGGTAGTAACCAAAAGCGATACGTAGCTTAATAGCTTATTTTAAAGCTTAATATACGTATTTTGGAGTTTATGGACTCACGACCCAATAAGTCTATTTGAGCCGCGGCTTAATGGGAGGGCTTATTGTGGTCTGGATTATTTCTACATATAAGTATATACTTATATATGTAAATGGACCTTGGTTTTGGACTTAAATAGTATTTTGGACTTATATATGTCCTAATGGACCCTTGTTAATAAGCGATATGTAGTAGTTATGAGAATTTTGATGGACTTTTGAAAGTGGAAATGTATTTACGAAGTGATATTGAATGATATTTTGGGAAAAACGTGTTGGTAAGCGTTAACGATTGAGATTTTAGAATTTTGTCGAAAAGTGTCGAATTTGTGAAAAATGTTGAAATAAGGTTTGACACCTTAGGAAAGTGTATAAAACGTACGAGTCATGTCAAAATTTCGTAAAAAGTTTATACTTAAAAAATTTCTTAAAAATATGATTTTTGATTTTAAATAATAAAATAATATTTAATTATTTTATTTTATTTATTTAATAAATTCACTAAAAGACGAAAAAAATATTTTTTCTCGAAACTTCTTTAAAGTATTTATTATAAGTAAACGTTTTATTTTCAACCGTATAATGATTATTTTGAAGTGACTAAGGTGTACCGAATGGACTTGTCGAGATATATTTATAATTAATAATTATAAATATTTATTATATTACTTATCTATTTACGCTAAATAGTATAAGTATGTATTATCGAGGAATGAGATTGATATGATTGTGGAGTTAAGTCGTCAACCATTACACCACTAAATTGTTTTGGGTAACTATATAACGCGTCTAAACTCTCTATGCATCAAACGTGAAGATTGCTTTAGAATTGGATGATTAAATTGGGACATTAGCTGGAATAGGTCGTGTGCTGGCGTCGTTGCATTTGCTTGTGTGATTAAGATTTGGTTGCTAAAGACTTGCTTGAGGTGAGTTCTTGTAGCCCCACTTTTTACTGTTTTTCTGTTGGGGGAAAATGATACTCAAATGTGTTTTGAAATGTTTTGAATTGATCTGTGCGAAATGTGGTTTTGTTTTTGGGACAAGTTATGTGCTTATGACTACTATGTGAATATTATGTGATGCATGATTATTGGATCGGATGGGTACGCCTACCCAGTATTTGTGTGATTATTGGAGCGGATGGGTACGCCTACCCAGGTTTGTGTGTGGTCCTGCCCTAATTTTAGTGCTCCAACTGGTAGGCCCTTTAGGTGCGTAAGTGACATATGGTTATTGATTAGCGGTGATGCTAAGGTTGTTTGCATATATTCACTGTCATATAGCACTATTGTCCACTGTTGAAATATTGGCACAACTTTTGGGTTTAAGGTCAAACCTACGAGCTCACCAACATTATTGTTGACGTTTTCGAGTATCATTTTCAAGTGAAGTGAAAGAAGTGTAGCTTGGTGATTGATAGCAGACTTAGAAGTATCCTGTGTGGAATTTCGTTTGAAGGTTTTCTTGCTTGTTGTTTGATTTTAGTTTCGGGTGTTTTGGAATAAGTTTGGATTATGGTCCCCTGTGTGGGCATTTGAATAATTGTAAGAGATTGTGGATTTTAGTTGCGATTTGGGACATCACTTGAGTCTGTTCAAGGTTGATGGTCTTCATTGCACTTGGAGTTTATGCAATGTAGTTTTCTCTATTTTGTATCTTGTGTTATGATTGATCATTATGTTGCATTCCAGAGTTTCTGCCATTGTCGGGGTGTGACAATGTTCCACTCAGGTGACAAACTTCTTAATAGCTTCTGGTTCACATCTTCTTGTGAAATCGTTTCTCCCAAAAGCTCCAACTAACTCACAAGCTTTTGAAGCCTATCAAAAGTTTGATCAAACACATCTCTGAGCTTGGAGAAGTGTTGGGAATAAATCTTCATAGATTAGTACTGCTCGGAATAGAACTAACAGTACTAACTGAGTTAGTACTGCTAGTATAATATTAGTACTGCTAGTGTTAGTTTGTACTGCTAGTGAAGGACTTAATACTGCTGAAGGCTTTGAAGACAAAGACGTGTAACAAGATATGCATGGAGTTATTTATGGTGTATATTCTATATTCTATAGAAAGATATGTATATGTTTAGAATTATAGAAGATCTTAAAAGATTTGTAGTTATCTTGTAAAGGACTCCTTGGTGTATAAAAGGAGATCCTAGGTCGTGAAGTTAGATATAAGTTTTCCATCTCAGTTTTCCATAGAGTTCATAGCTTCAAGGTTGTAAACCCTATCACTAAGTCAGAGTGATCGTATTAATATATATTGAAGCTTGTTGTGTTGATTATATCTTTGTGTCAAAACATACTTTACTGTTTCATTGAGAATACTTCTTAGTGATATAAACTAGATTCCGCATAGTTTATATCATTCAATCAAAGTTTCATTCTTAGTATTTTTGGATTTATCCAAGGGTACTAAACCTTACAAGCTAAGGAGTTAAAGATCTATTCATTGGGATCAACAAGTGGTATCAGAGCTTGTTGTGAAGCTTTGAATAAGAAGAATCAACCAATTCATCCAAGATCTATTTTTTCAGTGATAAGATGGAGGTAGGAACTACCACTAACAATTTGACTGCAAGACTACCTATCCTCAACTCAGGAGACTATGATCTCTGGCTAATGAGGATAGAACAATATTTTCTTATGACTGATTACTCCCTATGGGAAGTAATCAAGAATGGGAACAAAGTGCTAAGGAGAACTGTTGGAACAGTTGAACAGGAGTATGAACCCACCACTGCTGAAGAAAAACATGATAGAAGAAATGAAATGAAAGAAAGAGCAACCATGTTGATGGCACTTCCAAACAAAGACCAACTCAAGTTCCACTCATATCAAGATGAAAAGTTGCTAATGAAGGCTATAGAGAAAAGGTATGGAGGGAACAAGGAGTCCAAGAAGGTTCAGAGGACACTTCTCAAACAACAATATGAGAACTTTGCTGCATTAAGTTCAAAAACAATGGATCAAACCTTTGATAGGTTACAAAAACTTATCAGTCAGTTAGAGATCCAATGAGAAGTGATTAACCATGAAGATATGAACCTAAAGCTCTTGAGAAGTCTTCCATCTGAATGGAAGACTCATGCTTTAATCTGGAGGAACAACGTGGAAATTGAAACCATCAGCTTAGATGACTTATATAATAACTTGAAGATATATGAACCTGAACTTGCAGGTTCATCAAGCACAAGTCAAAATTCATAGAATGTGGCCTTTGTCTCTAACAGCACTAACAACACCAACAGCACTATCAAAGCAGATAATACTGCTCATGGAGTTAGTATTACTCATACTCAAGGTAATGGTGTTAACCGTACATCTCTAGATAATCTGTGTGATGCTGTGATCTGTGCTTTCCTTGCAAGTCAACCCAACTCTCCTCAACTTTCTCAAGAAGATCTGGAATGTGTTAGTTTTGTTTTTGTGTCTTCTGTTTTGAGGTTTTTTTGTTTTTTTGTTGGTTGTTATGTTGTGTTTTGTTTGTTTGTTTTTTTTGTTGTTGTGGTGTTTTTGTTTTGTTTTGTTTTTGTTTTTGTTTTTTCTGTTTTTTTTTTGTTTTTTGGGTTTCTTTTGTTTTATTTATTTTTGCTGTTTGGTTTTGTGTTCGTTTTGTTAGGTGGTTTTTTTGGTTTTTTCGCTTGCATTTTTTTTTTGTTTTGTTTTTGTTTTTTGTTTGTTTTGTTTTGTGTTTTTGTTTGTTGTGTTGTTTTTGTTTTTTTTTGTTTGTTTGTTTGTTCTTATGTGTTTGGGTGTGTTTTTTTTTTTTGTCTGTTTTTGTTGTTTGTGGGTTTTTGTCGTTTTTGTTTTTGTTTTTTTCTTTGTTGTTGTGTTCGTTTTTTGGTTTGTTTTACTTAATTTTTTGTTTGATTTTGTTTTTTTTTGTTTTTTTTTTGGTTTTTTGTTTATGTGTGTTTTTGTTAGGTTATATGTTTGGTTTGTTTGTTTGTTTGTGGTTGTGTTGTTTGTTTTTGTGTTGTTTGTTTTTATTGTTTGTTTGTCTTTTCTGTTTTTAGTGTTGTTTCTTTTTTTTTGTTTTTTTTGTTTGTTTGTTTTTTGTTGTTGGGTTTGTTTTTGGTTTTTGGTGAGTGTTGTTTTTTTTTTGTTTTTTTTGTTTTGTTGAATTTGTTTGTTTTGTTGATTTTTTTTTTTGTGTGGTCTGTTTTTATATGTTTTCGTTTTTGTTATTTGTGGTTTTTTGTGTGTTTTTTTTTTTTTTTGTTGTTTTGTTGTTTGTTTTGTTTGTTTTTGTATCTTTTTTTTTGGTTCGTTTTTTTTTGTGTTGTTTTGTTTGTTGTTTGTTGTTTTTTTTTTGTTGTTTATTTTGTTTTGATGCTTTTTGGTTTGTTTGGTGTTTTTTTTGTTGTGGTTGTTTGTTTTGTTTTGTTTTTTCTTTGTTTGTTCTGCGGTTTGTTTTTTGTTTATGTTGTTTTTATTTCTATTGGTTTTTTTTTGTTTGTGTTTTTTGTGTTTTTTTTTTTTGGTTGGTTTTGGGGGTGTTATTGTGTGTTTGTTTTGTTTGTTGTTTTTTGTTTTGTATGTGTTGTTCTGTTTGATTTTGTTTTTTTGTTTTTTGTTTTGTTTTTTTTGTGTTTTTTTTTTGTTTTTTTTTTGTTGGCTTTTTTTTTTTTGTTTTGTTTTTTCTTTGTTTTGTTTTTGTTTTTTGTGTTGTTTTTTTGTTTTGTTTTGTTTTTTTTTTTTGTTTTTGATTTATTTATGTGTTGTGGGTGGTTTTTTTGTTTTTATTTGTTGTTTTGTTGTTTTTTTTGTGTTGTTTTTGTTTTTTTTGTTTTTTCTTTTAGTTTTGTTGTTTTTCGTTTGTTTTTGTTTGTGTTGGTTTTGTTCTTGTTTTGATTGTTTTGTGTTGGTTTTAGTTGTTTTTTTTGTATTCTTGTGTTGGTTGGGTTTGTTGGTGTTGTGTTTGTTTAGTTTTTTTTTTTTTGATGTGATGTTGTGTTTTTGTTTTTGTGTTTTGGTTTTTTTTTGTTTTTGTTATGTTTTTTGTTGTGTTGTTTTGTTTTTGCTGTTGTTGTTGTTTTAGTTTTGTCTTTTCTATTTGTTTTGTGTTTTTATGTGTGGTTTATGCTTTTGTTGTTGTTTTTTTGTGTTGTTTTTTTGGTTTGTTTTTTTTTGTTTGTTTGTAATTGTGTTGTTGTTTATTTGTGTTTTTTTTCTGTGTTTTATTTTTTGTTGGGTTTGTGGTTCTTTTTGTTTTTGTTACTTTTTTTTCTTTCTGTTTTTGTTGTTTTGTGTGTTGTTTTTTTGTTTAATTTGTTTTGTTTTTTGGTTTTGTTTTGTGGGTTTTGTTTTGGGTTTTGGTTGTTATGTTTTTTTTTTTTATTGGTTGTTTGTTTTGTTTACTTGTGTGTTTTTTTGGTTTTTTTTTTTTTGTTTTTTTGTTTTGTTTTGTTGTTTATTTTGTGTTTTTTTTTGTTGTTTTGTTTAGTTTGTTTTGTTTTTTTTGGTGTTGTTTTTTGGGGTTTGTTTGTTTTGGATGTGTTGTGGTTTGTTGGTTTTTGTTTGGTTTTGTGTTAATGTTTTTGGTTTTCTTGTTTTCTTTGTGTTGATTGTTCTTTTTTTTTTGTGTTTTTTTTTTTGTTTGGAGTTGTTTGTTTGGTTGTTTGTTTGTTTATTTTGGGTTTTGTCATGCTTTTTTTTGTTTTTTGTTTTATGTGTTTTTTGTTTTTTTTGTGTTGTTGATGTTTTTTGTTTGTATTGTTGTTTTTTGATTTTTTGTTTGTGTTGGTTTTTTTGTTTTTTTGTTTTTGTTTTTTGTATTTGTTTGTTTGTAAGTTTTTTGGTTTTTTATTGTGCTGTTTTGGTTTGTTGTATAGTTGTTTTTTTTTTGCTTTTGTGTTGGGGGTTGTTGTGTAGTTTTATGTTTTGTTTTTTTGTTTTTTTTTTTTTGGTTCTTTTCTTTGTTTTTTTGTGGTTTTGTGTTTTTTCTTGTTTTTTTTTTTTTTGTGTTGTGGTTTTCTTTGTTGTTGTCGTTTTTATTGTTGTTTTTTTGTGTTGTTGTTGTTGTTTTGTTTTTTTTTGTTTTTTTTGTTTGTGTCTTTTTGGTTGTTTTTATGTGGGTTTTTTCTTTTGTTTTTTTTACTTGTTGTTTTTTTTTTTTTGTTTTTCTTGTGTTTTTGGGTGTTTGTTGTTATTTGGTTTTGTTTTGTTTTTTTGTTTGTTTGTTTTTTTTTTTTGTTTTTTTTTGGTGTGTTTGTTTATTTTTTGTTTGTGTGGTGGGTTTTTGTGCTTGTTTTTTGTTATTGTGTTTTTTATGTTGGTTTGTTTTATTTTTTTTTGTTTTATGGTGGTTTTTGTTTTCGTTGTTGTTTTTTGTTTGTTGGTTTGTGTTAATTTTGTTTTTTTGTTTTTTGTTTTTTGTGTTTTTATCTCGTTGTTGTTTTTCTTTTCTTTTTTTGTTTGTTAAGGTATTTTGTGTAATGGTTGATAGGTTTCTTTGATGACTGTTGTTTTGTTTTTTTTTGTTTTGGTTTTTTTGATTTTTGTTTTTTGTTTGGTTTTTGTATGTGTTGGTTGTTTGTGGCTGTGTTTTTTGTATGATGTGCTTGGTTTGGTTTTTTGTTTTTGTTTTTATGTTTGGTGTTTTTTATTTTATTTTTGTTTTTTTTTGTTTTTTGCTTTTTTTTTTGTTATTGCTTTTTTGTTTTTTCTTTTTTCGTCTTTGGTGTGTTTGTTTTTTGTTTTTTTTTATGTTTGTATTTTTTTAGCGTTTTTGTTTGGTCTTGGTTTTTGTTTTTGTTTTGTTTGTCTTTGGGTTTTGTGCTTTGTTTGTTTTGTTGTTTGTTGTTGGTTTGTTTTTTTTTTTGTTTTTTTTTATTTTGTTTGGTGGCGGGTTTTTGTTTTTTTTTTTTTTTTTTTTTTTTTTGTTTTGTGTTTTTTTTGTTTTTTTTGTTTTGTTTTTTTTATTGTTTTTTTTTTTTTGTTTTTTTTTTGTTTTTTGTTTTTTTTGTTGTTATTTTTTTTCGTTTTTGTTTTATTTTTGTTGCTTTGTGGTTTTGTTTTTTTTTTTTTGTTGTGTTGTGTAGTTTTTTTTTGGATTTTTTTTGTTTCTGTTTTTTGTTTTTTGGGTTTTAATATGTGGTTTTTTGTTTGTTGGTTTTGTTTATGTTTTTTTGCTATGTGTGGTTTACTTTTTTTGTGTGTTGTTTGTTCGTTGTTGTTGTTTTTTTTTTCTTGTTTGTTTGTTTTTTTGTTGTTTGTTTTGTTGTGTTTTTTGTATTGTTGTGTGTTTTGAGTTTTTGTTTGTAATTTTTGTTTTTTTTTTATGTTTTTTTTTTTTTGTGTTTGTTTGTTATGTTTTTGTTTTGTTTTTTGATGTTTTTGTGTTTTTGTCTTTTCTTTTATGGTTTGTTTTGTCTTTGGTGTATTTTTTTTTTTTGTTTTTTTTCTTTGTTGCTTTTCGCGTTTGTCTTTTTAGGTTTTTTTTGTCTGTGGTTGCTTTGTTTTTTTTTTCTGTGTTTGTTTTGTGGTTTTTGTTTTGTTTTTTTGTGTTATCGTTTTTGTCGTTTGTTGTTGTGTTGTTTTTTTTTTTGTTTGTTTTTTTTTTTTAGTTTTTGTTGTTGTTTTTTGTTGTTTGTTTTTGTTTTTGTTTTTTGTTGGTTGTTTTTGTTTTGTGTTTTTTGGTTTTTGTGTTTTTTGTTTTTTGTTTTTTGTTATGCTTTTTGTTGATTAGGTTTTTCTGGTTTTTTTTTTTTTGTTTTTTTTTTGTTTTTTGTGTTTCTTTTGGTTTTTTTGTTGGTTTTGTTTTTTGTTTTTGTGTTTTTTGATGTTTCTTGTTTGTGTTGTGTTTTGAGTGTTTTTTTGTTTGGGTTTTATGGTATTTGGTGTTTGTTTTGTGTGGTGTTCGTGTTTTTTTGGTTTGTGTAATTTTTTTGGTTTGTGTTTTTGTTTTTTGTTTTTGGTGTTTTGTTGTTTTTGTTTTTTTGTGTTGATTTGTTTTGTTTTGTTTGTTTTGTTTTTAGTTTTTTTGTTTTGTATTGGGTTTTTTTTTTTTTGTTTGGTTTGTGTATGTTGGTAGTGGTTATTTTTTTGTTTGTGTTGCTTGGTTGTTGTTGTTGTGCGTGTTTGTTTTTGTTTCAGTTGTTTTTTTTGGTTTGTTTTCTTTTTTGTTTGGTGAGTTTTGGTTTGTGGTTTTTTTTTTTGTTTTTTGCTGTTTTTTTTGTTTTTCTTTTGTTTGTTCTGTTTGTTTTGTGTTTTTGTGTTTTTTTGTTTGTTTGATTTTTTTTTTTTTTGTTTGTGTGTTTGGTTTTTTTTTTTTTATTTTTGTTTTTTTGTTAGTTTTGTTCTTTTGTTATTTTTTTTTTTTTTCTTGTTTGGTGGTTTTTGTTTTTTAGTCGTGTTTTTTTTATCTTTTTTATATTATTTTGTGTTTTTTGTTTTTTTTTGTTTTTTTGTTGGGTTTTTGGTTGTTTTGGGTTTTTTTTCGTTTGTGTTTTTGTGTTGTTTTGTGTTTTTTTGTTTTTTATGGTTTTGTTTTTTTTGCCTTTGTTTGTTGTGTTTTGTTTGTTAGGTTGATGTTGTTTTTGTTTTGGGTTTGTTTTTTTGTTTGTTTTTTTTTTTGTTGTTGTTTTTTTTTGTTTTTTTTTTTTTTGTGTATGTGTTTTGTATGTTATGTTTTTTTTTTTTGTGTTTTGTTGTTTTTTGGTTTTTGTTGTTTTTTTGTCTTTTTTTTTTGTTTTTTTTTGTTTTTTTGTGTTGGTTTTGGTGTGGTTTTTTGTGTTTGTTGTTGTTTGTTATTTTTGGTTTTTTTTTTTTTGGCTGTTTTTTGAGATTTTTTTGTTTTATCTTTTTTTGTGTTGTTTTTGGAGGTTTTTTTTGGTTTCTTGGTGTGTTTTTTAGTGTTTTTTTTTTTGTTATTGTTTTTTTTGTTTGTTTTTGTATTGGATTTGTTTTGGGGGTCTTTTTGTTTTGTGTTTTTTGTTGTTTGTTAGTTTGTGTTTTTGTTTTTTTTTATTTCGTTTTGTTTTGTTTTTTGTTTTTTGTTTGGGTGTGGGGATGTTGTGTTGTGTTGTTATGTTGGTTTGTTTATGTGGATTTTTTTTGTATTAGTTTTTTTTTTATCTTTTTGTTTGTTCTTTGTTTTTTGTTGTTTTTTTGTTTTTTTTGTATTGTTTTGTTGGATTTTTTTTGTTTTTTTTTTGTTTTGTTTTTTGTCTCGTTTTTTTTTTTGTGAGTTTTGTTTTTTTTTGTTTTGTTTTGGTTTGGTTGTTTTTGTTTGTTTTTTATTTTGTATTGTTGGTTTTTTTATGTTGGGTTTTGTTTGTTTTTATTTGTTGGTTTTTTTGTGTTTTCTGTGTTGTTTGTGTGTTGGTTTTTTGTTTGACGTTGGTGTTATTTTTGTATTTTGTTTTATGTTTTGTTTGTTATGTTGAGTGGGTCTGCAAGTTGTTCGAGGTTTTATTCGGGTTTGTTCGTTTGGATTGTTGTTTTTTTTTTTTTGTTTTTTGTTTTCTATGTTTTTTGTTTGTTTTTTTGTGTTTTTCTTGTTTTGTCTTTTTCTTTTTGTGTTTTTTGTATTTGTTTTTTTTTGTTTGGTTGTTTTTTTGTCTTGTTTTGTCTCGTATTTTTGTGTTTTGACTTTTTTTTGTTGTTTTTTTGTTTTTATTTTGGTTTTTTGTTGTTGTTGGTGTTTGTTTGTTTTGTGTTTTGTTTGTTATTTTTTTTTTATTGTTTGTTTTTTGTTTTGTTTTTTGTGTTGTTTTTTGTGTTCGTTTGTTTTTTTTTTGTTTTGTTTTTGTTTTTTTTTTTTTTTGTTTTTCTTGTTTTTTTTTTTGGTTTGTGTTTTTTGTTTTTTTTTGTTTTTTTTTGGTGGTTGTTGTTTTTGGTTTTGGGTATTTTGTGTCTCTGGGTTTTTTTGTTGTTTTTGTTTTTGGTTGTTTTTATTTTGATTGATGGTGTTAGATTTTGTTGAAGTTGCTTTTTTGTTTTTTGTTGTTTTTGTTGTTTTTTGGTTGTTTGTCTTTGTTTGTGTTATTTTGTGTGTTGTGTTTTGTTTGTGTTTTTGTTTTTGTTGTTGTTTTTTTGTTTTGTTTGTTTGTTGGTTATTTTTTTATTTGTTTTGGTTTATTTTTGTTTTATCTGTTTGTTTTGTTTTGTTTTTTTTTTTGTGTTTAATTTTTGTTTTTTTTTTTTTGTTGTTTTTTGTTTGGTTTTGTTTTTTTTGTTTGTTGTTTTTTGTTTTGTTTTGTTTTTTATGTTTTTGTTGTTTTTGGTGTTGGGTTTTTCGTTGTTTTTTTTTTTTTGTATTGGTTTTTTGTTTTTGTTTGTGTTTGTTTTTTTGTTGGGTTGTTTTTTGTTTTTTTTTGTTCTTTTTGCTTTTTGTGTTGTTTTGGTTTGTTTGTTTTTTTTTTTGTTTGTTGTGTTTTTTTGTTTGTTGTGTTGTTTGTTTTTTTTGGTTTGTTTTTGTTTTGGTTTGTTGTTTGTGTGTTTTTGTTTGCTTGTTGTTGTTCTTTTGTTTATTGTTGTTTGGTTTTTTTTTTTTTTTGTTTTTTTTTTTGTTGTTTCTTTTTTGTTTTTGTTTTTTTTAGTTTGTTTTTGTTGTTTTTTGTTTTGTATTTTTTTTAGTTGTTTTTTGTTTTTGTTGAGCTTTTTTTGTGTCGTTGTTGGGATTCTTGGTTTTTTTTGGTTTTTGTTTGATGTGTTTTTTTGGGTTTTTTTGTGTTTTTTTGTTTTGTTTTTTTTTTGTTTTTGTTTGTTTGTGGATCTTTGTTGTTTCTTGTTTGTTTGTTTTGTTTTTGTTTGTTGGGTTTTTTTTGTTTGTTTTTTTTGTTGTTTTTTGTTGTTTGTGTCTTTTTTGGGATCTTTTTTTTGTTTTATTTTGTGTTGTTTTTATTTTGTTTGTTTTTTGTCTGTCGTTTTTTTGGTTTTTTTTGGTGTTGTCGTTTTTCTCTTTATGTTGTTTTTAGTTGTTGTTTGTAGTTTGTTAGTTTTTTGTTTTATTTTTTTTTTTTTGTTTTGTTTTTTTGTTTTGTGTTTGTTTTTGTTTTTGTTTTCGTGTTTTTTAGTTGTTTTTTTTTTGTTTTTGTTTTTTGTTGTTTCTTGTTTGGGTTTGTTTTGTTATTTTTGGGTTTTTTTTATTGTGTTTTTTTTGTTTTTTTGTGTTTGCTTTTGTGTGGTTTGTTTTTTGTGTTGTTGTTGAGTTTTTTTGTCTTTTTGGTTTTGTGTTGGTTGTCTTGCTTCCTTTCGTTTTTTTGGTTTTGTGTGTTGTTTTTTTAGTTTTTTTGTTTTGTTTTTTTGTTTTTGTTTTTGTGTTTTTGTTGTTTGTTTTGTTGTTTTGGGTTTTTTTGTTGTGTTTTTTTTGGTGTGTTTTTTTGTGTTTTTTGATTCTTTTATTGTGTTTTGATTGTTGTTTGTTTTTGTTTTTTATTTTGTTTTTTTGTTTTGTTTTTTTTTTTGTGTTTTATTTTTTTTTTTTGTTTTTGTGTTGGGTTTTTGTTTTTTGTTTTAGTGTTTGTTGGTTCTTTGTTGGTCTTGTGTTTGTGTTTTTTGTTTGTGGTGTTTGTTGTTGTTTGTTTTTGTGTTTTTGTTTTTTGTTTGTTTTTTTTTGTTCTCTTTTGTATTTTGCTTTTGTGTTTGTTTTTTGTTGGTTGTTTTTTTTTTTTAATTTGGTTTTCTTTGTTTGTGGTTTGTTTTTTTTTTTATTGTGTTTTGGGTTTTGTGGTTTTTTTCTGTTGTTTTTTTGTTTGTTTTGTTTTGTTTTTGTGTGTTTTTTTTTGTGTGTTTTTTTGTTTGTTGGTATTTGTTTGGTGTGTTTTGTTTTGTGTTTGGTGTTTTTGTTGGTTTTTTGTTGATTTTTTTTGTTTGTTATGGCTTATTTTATTTTTTTTTGTTTTTTTGTGTTTTTGGTTTTGATGTTGGTTTGTTTTTTGTGCTTTGGTTTTGTTTTTTTTTTTTTTTTTTTTTGTGGTATATTTTTTGTTGTTTATTTGTTGTGTTTGGTTTGTGTATGGTGTTTGGTTGTTGGTTTTTTGTTTGTGTTCTTTTTTTTTTTGATTGGGTTTGGTTTTATGTTGTTGTAGTGTTTTGTGTGTTTGATTGTTTGTTTTTTTGTATTTTTTTTTTTTGTGTTGTGTTTTTTTTGTTTTTTGTTGTTAGATTTTTTGTTTTTTGGGTTTTTGTTATGTTTTTGTGTGTTTTTTGTTGTTTTTGGGGGGTTTTTTTTGTTTTTGTATGTTTGTGGTGTGTTTTCTTTGGAGCGATTATTTTGGTGGTTGTTATTGTTTTTTATTTTTTTTTGTGTTTTTTGTTGTTTTTGTTTTTGTTGTTTTTTTTTTTGTTTTGGTGTTTTGTTTTTTTTGGTATGTTTTTTTTTTCTTTGTTTTGTTTTTTTTTGTTTCTTTGAGTTGTTGTTGGGTTAGTTTTTTTTCTTTTGCTAGTGTTTTTGTTATATTTTTTGTTTTTGTTGTAGTGTTTTTTGTTTGTGTTTTTTTTGATTGTTGTTTGTTTGTTGTTTTTGTTTTGTTTTTTGTTTTTGTTTTTGGTGTGTTTTGTTTTTGTTTTTTGTTTGTTTTTTTTTTCTGTTTGTTTGTTGGTTATTTGGGTGTTGGTTGTTTTTTCTTTGTTTTTATTTTTTTTGGATTTTTGTGTTATTGATTTGTTTGTTTTTTTGTTGTTTTTTTTGTTTTGTGTTTTTGTTTTGTCTGGGCTTTTTGTTGGTTTGTTTGTTTTTTGGGTTTTTGTTTTATAGTTTTTTTTGTCTTTGTTTGTGTTGTTTTTTGTGTATTTGTTGTTGTTTTTTTGTTTTTTAATTTTTCTTGTTTTGTTTTTGGGGTTTTTGTTTTTGTTGGTTTGTTTTTGTTGTAGTTTTTGGTGTTTTTTGTTTTTTTTTGTTGTTTGTTTTGTTTTTGGCTCATTTTTTTTGGTGGGTTGTTTGGTTTGAGTGTGTTTTTGTTTGTTTTTTTGCTTGTTTTTTTATTGTTTTGTTTGTTGTGTTGTTTTTGTCTTTTTTACTTTTGAGTGTGGTGTCTTTGGTGCTGTTTGGAGGTTTGGTTCTTTTTTTTTTTTGTGTTGTTTTTTTTGTGTGTTTATTTTTGTGTTTTTTTTTTTGTTTTTTGCTTTTTTTGTTTTGATTTGTTGTGTGGAGTTGGGGTGGTTTTGGTTCGTTATGGTGCTGTGTTTTGTTTGTTTGTTTTTTGTTGTTTTGTTTTGGTTTTTGTTGTGTTTTCTTTTTTTTTTTTGTGTTGTTCTTTGTGTTCTTTTTTGTTTTGTGTTGTTTGTTTTTTGTTGGGTTTGTTTTTGTTGGTTGTTCTGTGTTTGTGTTTTTTGTTATGTTTTGTTTTTGTTTTGTTTGGTTTTGTTTTGTTTGTTTTTTTTATGTTTGTGTGTTTGTTTTTGTTTTCTGTTGCTTTTGTTTCTTGTGTTGTTTTTTTGTTGGGTTTGGTTTGGGTCTAGTGTTTTTTGTGTTTTTTGTTGATTGTTTTTTTTTTGTTCTTTGTTTTTGTTTATTTGTTTTTTTTTGTTGTTGTTTTTTTGTTTGTTTTTGTTTTGTTTTTGGTTGGTTTTGGTTTGTGTTTTGGGGTATTGTTGTGTTTGTATGTATGTGGTTTTGATGTTGTTTGGTTGTGTTTGTTTTTTTTTTTGTTTATTTGGTTTGTTTTTTTTTTTTTTGTTTTTTTTTTTGTTTTTATTCTTGTTTTGTTCTGTTTTTTTTGTTGGAGTTGTTTTGTTTTTTTTGTGCAAGATGTTTATTTGTGTCTTTTTATTTTGAGTTTTTTTTGTTTTTTGGTGTTTGTGTGGTCTTTGTTTTTTGTTGTTTTTGTGTTGTTTAGTTGTGTTTTTGTATGTCTGTTTGTTTTGGGGTCTTAATTGTATTGTTTTGTGTTTTTTTTTTTGTTTTTTTGTATTGTTTTTTGTGTGTTGTGTTGTTTTGGTTTTTTGGGTTGTTTTTGTTTTTTTGTTTTGTTGTTTTTTTTGTTTTTTATTCTTTGTGTTTTTGGTGTTTGTTTTTGGGTTTTTGTTTGTTGTTTTTTTTTTTCTTGTGTGTTTTGTGTTTTTTGTTTTTTTTTTTCTGTTTGGTTGTTTGTTGTTGTGTTTCTTGTTTTGTTGTGTTTGGGTTTATGGTGGATTGTGTTTTTTTGTTTTTGTTTTCTTTTGTTTTGCTTTTTTTGTTGTCTGTACTTTTGTTTTGTTGGTTTCTTTTCTAGGGTGTTTTTGTTTTTTTGTTTTGTTATTTTTTTGTTTTGTTGTTTTTTTGTTCTTTTTTGGTGTGTTTGCTATTGTTTTGTTTTGTTTTTTGGTGTCGTTTTTTGTTTTTTTTGTTTTGTTGGCTTTCTTATTTGTTGTTTTTTGCTTTTGTTCTTTGTTTTGTATATTTATGTTGGTGTTGTGGTTTTTTTGTTTTTTGTTGTTTTTTTGTTGTTTGGGTTGTGTTTATTATTTGGTTGTTGGTCAGTGCTTGTTGGAATTGGGGTTGGGGGGAGAGATGGGTAGTGGTTTGTTTTTGTTGTTTTTGTTTTGTTTCTTTTGCTTTTTTGTTGTGTGTTTTATTTTTTGTGCTGTTTTTTGTTTTTGTTTGTTGTTTTTTTGTTTGTTTGTTCTTTTTTTTGTTTCGTATGTTTAGTTTGTTTGTTTGGTTTTTTTCTTTTTTTGTGTCTGTGGTTGTTTGGTGTTGTTTGTTGTTTTGTGTGGATGTTGGTTGTTATGGGTGGAGGTATTTTTTGTGTGTGTTTGGGTATCTTTTTGTTTTGTTTTGTCTGTTTTTTTGGTTGGCTTTGATTGTTTTTGTTTGTTTTTGTTTGTGTTGTTTTGTTGTTGTGTGTTCTTGTTCTGCTGTGTTGCTTTATATTTCTGTGCTGTTTTTGTTTCTTTTGTTGTTTTTTTGTTTTTGTTTCTTTGTTTTTTTTTTTCGTTTGTTGTTTGTTTTTATTTCTTTTGTGTTTTTTTGTTCTTAGGATTTTTTTTGTTGTTTGTTGTTTTGTGTTTATGTGTTGTTTGTTTTTTTTGTTTTTTTTTGTTTGTTTGTTTTGTTTGTGTTCTTGTTTTGTTTTGTTTTTTTGTTGTGTTTTTTTGTTTTTTGCTTTGTTTTGTCTGTTTTGTTTTGTTTTTGTGTTTTTTGTGTCTTTTTTTTAGTCTTGGTTTTTTTGTTTATGTTGTAATAGTTTTTTTTTTGTTTGTTGTTTTTTTTTGTTTTTGTTTGTTTTGTTTTTGTTTTGTTTGTTGCTTTTGTGTGTTTGTTTTTTTGTTCGTTTGGTGGACTTGTTTGGTGTTTTGTTTTTTTGGTTTTTTCTGGTTGTGTCTTTGTGTTGTGTTTGTATTTGTTATTGTTTTTTTGTAGTTTTTTGTTTGTTTAGTGGTTTTTTGTGATTGTCTGTTTTCTTTGTTGTGTTTTGTTGTTTTTTTCTTTTTTGTCTGAAGGTTTATGGTTTATTCTTTGTTGTTTTTTTTCTTGTTTTTGTGTTGTTTTGTGCTTTTTTGTTTTTTTGTGTGTTTGTAGTTTGTTGTTTGTTGTTGTATTGTGTGTTTTTGTGTTTGTTTTGATATTTTGTTTGTTGTTTGTGTTTTCTTTTTTTTTTGTCTTGTTTTTTTTTGTTTTTTTTGTTTTGTTTGTTATTGTTTTTTTGTTTTTGTTATTTTTGTGTTATTTTTTTGTTTTTATTTTTGTTTTTTCTGTTTATTTTTGTCTTGGTGTTTTGTGTTATTGTTTGTTTGTTTGTTTTGTTTGTGGTTGGTTTTTTGTTTTGTTTTGTGTGTTTTTTGGTTTTTTCTGTTTGTTTTGTTTTTGTTTGTTTGGTTTTGTTTTTGTGTTTTTTTTTATCTTTGTTTTTGTTTTTTTGTCGTTTTTTTTGTTTTTGTTTTTTTGTTTTTTTTTTTTTTTTGATTTGTTTGTTTTTTGGTGTTTGTTTTTTGTTTGTATTTTTGGGTTTTTTTTTTTTTGTTTGGTTCTTTTTTTTGTTTTTGTGTGTTTTTGTGTTTTTTGTCTATTGTTTTATTTTTTTTGTTTTTCTGAGTTTTTTTCTGATTTGTTGTGTATTTGTTTTTTGTTGTGTTTTTTTTGTTTTTTTGGTTGGGTTGTGTTGTTTTTTTGTTTTGTTGTGTGGTTTTTGTTTGTGTTTTTTTTGTTTGTGTTGTTTTTGTTTTGTTTGCGGGGCTGGTTTTTTTTTTTTTCTTGTTTTTTTTCTTGACTATGTTTTGTTTTTTTTTGTGTTATATTGGTGGTTTGTTTGTTTGTTTTTTTGTTTTGTTGGTTGGTTGTGGGTTTGTTTGTGTTGTGTTGTGTTGGTTTGGTTTGTTGTTTTTTTGTTTTTGTGATTTTTGTTTGGTTTTTGGGTATGGTTTTGGGTTTGTTTTTTGTGTATCTTTGTTTTTTGTTTTGTTGTTTTGTTGTTGTTTTTTTGTTTTTTATTTTTGTTGTGTGTTTTTTTTTTTTTATTGTTTTTTTTTTGGGTTGTTTTGTTGTTTTTGTGTTGTGGTTTTTTTTGTTATTGTTTTGGTTTTTTTTGCTTTTGTTTGTAATTTGGCGTTTTGTTTTTTTTGTTTTTGTTTGTTTTTTTTTTGTTTTTTATGTTGTTTGTCCGTTTGTAGTTTATTTGTTTGTGTTGTTTTGTGTTTTTTTGTTTTTTCTGTGGTTGTGTTGTTTTGTTGGTGTTGTTTGGTTTTTGTTGGTTTTGGTTTTTTTTGTTTTTTTCTTTTTTGTATCTTTTGTTTGTTTTTTTTCTTTTTTTTGGTTTTTGGTTCTGTTTTTTGGTTTTATTGTTTTTGTTGTTTTTTTATGTTTTGTGGTGTTTGTTTGTTTTTTGTTGTTTTTTTTATTTTGTTGTTTCGGTTCTTTTGTATTTTTTTTTTGATTCGGTTTGTGTTTGTGTTTTGTTTTTGGTTTTTTTCATGTTTTTTTGTTTGTTTGTTTGTGTGATTTGATCGTTTTTGTTTGATTTGTTTTGTAGTGTTTGGGGTTTTTTTGTTCTGGTTTTTTGATGTTGTCTTTTGTTTTTTTGTTTGTAGTTTGTTTTGTTGTTTGTTGTTTTTTTTTTTGTTTTTTGTTTTGTGTTTCTTTTTGATTTTTGTTTTGTTTTTGCTTGTTTTTTTTTGTGTTTTTTTTGTTTTGTTTGTTGTTTCTGTTTGTTGGTTTTTGTGTTATTTTTAGTTTGTTTTTTGTTTTTTTTTGTTGTTTTTGGTTGTTTTTTTGTTTGGTTTGTTATTGTTTTTTTTTCTTGTCTTTTTATTTGTTTTTGTTGTTGTTAGTTGTTTGTTTGTGTTTGTTTTTTTGCTTGTGTTTTTGTGTTTTTTTTTCTTATTTTTTATTTTTTTTGTTGGTCTTTGGTTTTGTTTTTCTTTGGTGTTTTTTCGTTTTGTTGTTTTGTGTTTTTTTGTTTTTTGTGTTTTTGTTGTGTTATTGGTTTTTTTTTTTTTTTTTGTTTTTATTTTGTAGTGTGTATTTTTGTTGTTTTTTTGTGGTGTTGTTGGTTTGTTTTTTGTTTTGTGTTTTTTTTTTTTGGTTATTTGTTTGTGGGTGTGGTGAGTTTTGGTGTGTAGTTTTGTTATTTTTTTTTGTTTTTTGTTTTTTGTTGTTGTCTGGTTGTTTTGTCTTGTTTTTTTTTTGTTGTTTTTTGGGATGTTGCTGTTGTATGTGTATGTTTTTATTGTTGTTTTTGTTGTGTTATTTGTTTTTTTGTTGTTTGGTTTTTGTGTTTCCTTTTTCTGTTTGTTGATTGTTTTGTTTATTTGTTGTTATCTTGTTTTTTTTTTGTTTTTGCTTTGATTGTTTGTTTTTTGTTGTTTTTTGTTTGTTTGTTTTTTTTGGTTGTTGTCTTTTTTTGATTTACGGTTTTGTTTTTTGTGGTTTTGTTATGTTTTGGATGGTTTTTTTTGTTGTTTTGTTGTTTTCGTTTTTGTTTTTGTTGTAGTGTTTTTTTTTTGTTTTGTTTGTTTTTTTTTGTTTGTTTGTGTTTTGTATTGCGTTATGTGTTTGTAGTGTTGTTTCTTTTGGTTGTTTTTTGTTTTGTTTTTTTTGATGTGTTGTTTGTTTTTTTTTTGTTTTTGTTTTTTGTTGTTTTGTTGATTCTTGTCTTCGGTTAAGCTATCCTCGTCTATTTGCTCTCGAAAATAATAAGGTTTGTTCGGTGGCCGCTAAGATGAGCGCTCCTTTTGTTTCGTCTCTCCGTCGTGACGTAAGAGGTGGGGAAGAATCTGCACAGCTTTCTCGGATTTCTGATCTTCTCGATACAGTGGTGCTTTCTAACATGGGGGATCGTCGGTTCTGGGACCTTAATGGTGACGGGTGTTTTCGTGTAAAAGATGTTCGTAGGTTGCTTGACGATATGCTCTTGCCTAAATCTGATGTTCCGTCTAGATGGGTCAAGCAGATCCCCATCAAGGTTAATGTTTTGGCGTGGAAGATCTCTATGGATCGTCTTCCTACTCGGGTTAATTTGCATCGGCGTGGAGTTCAGGTTTCCCCTATTTCTTGTCCTATTTGTTGTGAGGCCCTCGAGAATCTCGATCATTTGCTGTTTTGTTGCGACTTGGCAAAAGATATTGCTCGGTCTATTTGTAATTGGTGGGGCTTGGTTTGGAACCCTGTTGATTCGTATCGATCTTGGTTATCTTGGTTTAATTTGGTTCAGCTTCAATCAAGTTCAAAACAAGTGCTGGAAGGAGTGTTTTACACTTCCTGGTGGAGTATCTGGTCATATAGAAACCATCTCCTCTTCTCTGATTCAAATCTTCGAAAAGATGGTATTTTTGAAGACATAGTTAGGCGTTCTTTTTCTTGGTATATTGATAGGGGTAAAAACTCTATTAGTTGGGATAGTTGGATTCAACACCCTTTTTTAATTTCTTTGTAATTCTAGCTCCTTGCTAGTTTTCTTTTAAAAAGTTGCCGTTCAAAAAAAAAAGTAACGAGTGTTTAGTCTGAAGATTAGCCTAAGGTTTTAAAAATGTAATTCTTACCCATACAATGGTGACACGTGAAACCTATCACATGGCTATGGTCAATTTAAGCAATCCTTTATTTTCGTAAGAAAAGATAAGGCCCATCAATACCTTGTTACCAAAAAAAACAAACCTTGAGCCAAAGTATGTATGATGAGAACTTATGGCATTGAGAGAAAATATGGTTTGTCAAAACCGTATTTGTTCGTAAACGAGAGTCAAAGAACATTGCGAGGGTGCAAAAGTGTCGGGCCTAACTAAAATAGACCTTTCGTTATTGCTAAGCTGAATCCTATGTGGCAACTAAAAGGCAATTCAACACACAAGCAGAATATACAAAAGGGATTATGTATTAAGATTGCACTAAACTATTAAACTCTTGTCATTTACATCACCCATTTATCAAAACTAACTTATATATCACCTATTTATGTGTTTGTTTTCGTTTATATCAGTTATAGATAATTTTTTCTCGAAAATATTTGGAACAACGAAAACTAAACTAAATGTGATATCTTAAAACAACACAAACAACTTTTGAAATGTAAAATATTAGTATTACTCATTATCTAATTGCAATTTCATTTACTCGAAAGCAATTTTTGATAAATTAGCAAATGTTTTACGTTTGAATTTCTAATTTTATTGTTTTGATATGTTAAAGTTAACTTTGTTGTTCCATTTGTATAAATTTCTAGCAAGAAATTGAACGAGATCGGTATAAACGAAAACAAACACATATTTAAATGGCGCATAAGTTAGTATAAATAAATGAATGACCTAAAAAAAACCTTAATAATTAAGCAGCCTTCACATACATAATCCTCAAAATAAATTGACTGTTGCACCGCACATAATTATATAACCTCGTTAACTAGATAAAACATCACGCATCATTTTCTGAAATTAGAAACACTTCTTTTCGAATCAAATGCTAACAATTAATCAGTACGAGGTTCCTAGACTTTTGACCAAATGGAAATGCCAAGAAAAGAGTTCTTTTAACTAAGTTTCCGATTTGACATTGTGACCGACTAATCTCAGGACGACTTCCTTTTTAGATAGTTCGGAGTCGGCGAAAGTAAACCTCCGTGGCCACAAAAAGGTTAATTTTATCCTCATTAGATTCAAATTTTTGATCTCCACTTTTGAAAGAGTGATATCGTTTGGTTACTCTTGTGGTTAAAGAGAAGAGTTGTTTAAACAACACTGGTAAAATATTTACTCTATACTATGGAGCATCAAGTTTTCGCACTGTAGCTGCTACAGTGCTACAGAATTTTAGCCCAAAAATTTAGGCCGGCCCATTTGAATCTTCTTTTTTTCTTTCTTTCAAGTAGTCAATATAAAAAAAATTGATTGGCACAAAATAGAAATTTTTTTTACAAAAATACTGATTTATTCAGATAAAAAAAATACTCGCGACATGAGGCCACCAAAGGCTATTAGAATAAGAAGTATCCCACCATGGCGCCAACTGAATTAACTCCCATGAACGAAACCGAACACCCGAGGCATCATACCAAAAAGCGATCTAACCGGCATCCTTTGTTTGTCTCGATAAGGCATTATGAAGAAGAATAGCTTCTTTAACGTTGTCATAATAACTCCAAATCTGAAGATCACTAGGAAAATAATCTTACGCTGTTACAGTGCTTGCTACAATGCTACAGTCACTAGCCTAAAAATAACCCAAAAAAACTGGCCCAAAATCCTGCCCCAAAGTAAAAAAAAATAAAAAATTCAAAACGGCCCCTCAATTTTTAACTGTTTACGACTTTTTTACGTAATTTTTAAAAAAAAATAAAAAAAAAGGCCCTTCAAAATCTGAACCTAAAGTAAAAAAAAATAAATTACAAAACGGCCCCTCAACTTTACCCTGTTTACGACTTTTTTACATGATTTTTTTAAAAGAAATTAAAAAAAAGGCCCTTCAAGTTTTTATTAGTCATGATTTTTTACATAAATATTTTAAATAAAAAATATACGGACAAAAATGCCTCGGTACCACGAATAAAATGAGTCCAATATGTAGCAAACATATGACACACTTTCAATGAAAAATATAATCCTTTATATTACGACCAAAACGAGTCTATTATTGATATGCTTTAAACGTGTGTACCCTCAATTAAAGTTCAATACACATTCTTATAAAAAAAATATAAAAATAATATTGTAGTCTTTCTTTAAAATTTCATAAACCGTGCTGTCCCGCCACAACACGCGGGTTAAATTCCAACGCGTATTTGTATATCGTATCTGAAAAACATCTCGTACCCGGTGCTCTTATATCAAAAACTCATTACCAAACAGAGTACCTATTAGGGCTGTAAACGAACTGAATGTTCAGTGAACATTTCGTGAACCGTTCGGTTAAAAGTTCGTTTATGTTCGTTTATTTATTAAATGAACGAACATGAACAACGTTTTATGTTCGTTTAGTTAAATGAACGAACATGAACAAAAGTCTTGTTCGTTCATTTATGTTCGTGAACGTCCGATTATTCGTTCGTTTATGATCGTATATATGTTTATGATCGTCTATCATATCTTCTTTATTATATAGTTCTAAAATTGTTTTACTTAAACAAAACAACACTTATAAAACACAATATTGTGTATATTATTGTGAATTTTATGTTTATTTATGTCCGATCGTTTATGTTCGTTTAGTGTCTAAATGAACAAACATAAACGAACATGAACAACTATATTTCTTAATAAACGAACATGAACAAGAAAATTTGTTCGTTTAAGCGATCGTGTTCGTTTATTTGTCCGGTTAAAATTAAATGAACAAACATGAACAAGGCTCCGTCCGTGTTCGTCCGGTTCGTTTACTGCCTAGTACCTGTCACAACATTTTAGTTTTAAAAAAAGGAAAATAAAGAAGGTGTGGTGTGGGTTGAAATAAATGTTTTTAAAAAAAAAAGGCTGATGGGGTGAATCAGAACCCTCACATTGCATGGTCACTCTACCCACGTTCCACTGCCCCCTTCACCCCAAAGCTACCTTACCTACTCACTATTTATCATCCCCTCAATTCCCACTTCTCTCACTCTACTCTCATCTCACTCAATCACCCCCCTCCCCACCAGACGACGTCGTTTCCCTCATTGATGGATTTCTACACAATGTCGTCGTCTGGTCAAGACTACTCCACCGTTGACGAACTCCTTGACTTTTCAAACGACGATAGTAATACATTCTCACCCTCTTCCAATGACGTCATCCTTCATCAACACCATCACAACATGACGTCATCATCTTCCCCCACTAATAATACCACCTTCAATTATAACTACAATAATTACGACTTTGCCACTGCTTATAATCACTCCACTAATTTCACCGATAACCTCTGTGTACCTGTAAGTTACGTTTACACCTACTCTTTTCACCTTCACTGCGTGTTTTTTTTTTAAATTTAAATTCTATTTTTTTGTTAATTTCCGTCCGTACACATACTCATTTCACCTATACTATGTGTTTTTTCAAAATTGTCATCTAAAACACGGTTTTGATAAATTTGTGATAAAATGATGACGTGGCACGCGGTTTTGTTATTTCGTAACTGATTCTGTTGTTATTTTGTTAATAGAGTGATGACGTGGCAGAGCTCGAATGGCTATCAAACTTCGTTCACGACTCATTCAGTAATTTTCCGGCGAATAACGTGGCCGGAACGATAAACTACCGGCCGGAAAACACATCGTTTCACAGCAGATCCAGAACTAAAAGAACAAGAGCACCTACACACAACACTGCAGCAACCACATGGACATCATCATCAACAACGCCGGTGAAGATCGAAGCGTACTCATCGCCGGCGTCATCATCGTCGGAGAACACGACGGAAGGCGGAATAGTGCGGCGGTGCACTCACTGCTCGTCGGAGAAGACGCCGCAGTGGCGAACAGGTCCGTTAGGTCCGAAAACATTGTGTAATGCGTGTGGAGTGAGGTATAAGTCAGGTAGGTTAGTGCCGGAATATCGACCGGCGGCGAGTCCGACTTTTGTCCTGACTCAGCATTCTAACTCTCACCGGAAAGTAATGGAGCTCCGGCGACAAAAGGAGATGATGATCGGTCAACCACAGCAGTCAACGGGGTCGGAATATCAGCTTTACGGTAACGGACATCAATCATATCATCATCATCATAACCATAACCGTAACAATTATGAGGTTTGCTGACGTCGTATGTGACACGTGTCGGTGTTTAATTTTTTTTTATTACAACAGGTTTTATTTGAAGTAAAATTAAAATATTTAATGTCATTGATCGGAGAATTAGGTTGTGGAAAATTTCTGTGTGAGATGATCGTAATGAATTTTTGTTGATTAATATTATGAATAATAATAAATTAAATGGAAAAAAAGGGAATTTGTTTTGTTATTGAGGATAACTTAATAAATGTTCAACCACCAGCGAGCAGAGCGATGACTTTCCCACGTGATAGGGGCCTGTAAGAACATGCATATATCCGTATGTAAACCCGGCTTTCTTACCGGTTAATTCATCAATGGGGACCTTCCTTTTTGTTTTTAATTTTTAGCATTGTCAAGGAATTCCGAATCCTTTCTACACTATCCCCATTATATTTTCTTGTGTGATGAACTCGGTCTTTCTTACTACTGCCATTTATAACACACTTAAACACATAATAATCTACTTAAATACAAATAGTCACTCATGCACCACAACACTTACAAACACACATTTTTTTGAGATAAAGGGCAACCACTACAACTGCTCTAACGTGCCAGTCATTTATGGAGAACTAACATAAACTTGGGTTATTACTTTAGCAACTAGTCATTTGACATTTTGATTTTGGGTATTGTCTCTTAAAAAATAATTCCCTCAATTCTAGGCATCAATTTGACATAGCACAGTGAATGTGCCACATGTTCAGTAAATCATTACGTGGAATTAGAAGTTGTTTCTTCTCCCCAATAGTTGCAGACGCAAGTCTCATTGAGGATACAAGTGTGACCAGGGATGGAACCAGAGTGGTATCATGGGGTCTCGGGACACCTTTGGATTTTTTTGATGTAGTGTTAATTTTTGGAAAAAAACATCGATTTTTTTTTTAAATGCAACCGGTTCATCGAAACGTATTTCTAGTACACGGCTCAAATAATTTTGTGCATCTGATCATATTTGGTCCTAGTTCCGTCCGTCAGTATGATTGTCTTTGAGTTTGCTTCAACTCAGTCAGGTTGCATAAAAAGATTTCCAGATATAGGCTATCGTATGTTTAAGCAATTCACTTTGGAGCCTAACGAAAGACATGAAGAGTTATACAAACAGAAATTGACAAATTTTGTAGCTCTTAAAAATGAATACAATTTTAAAGACCTTGAGACTTTCATTTATCAGTTAACATGAGTTTCCAACTCTCCCACGTCTTAGGTTCATATTACTGTGAAAAACAGAAGTTGGCAACTCGTAAGATTAATAAATTTGATATGTTAATTTAGATATTTAAGAAAATCATTTTAAAAAACATCATATCTATTTTTGTTACTTTTTTTAAAGGCTGATAAATAACATGAGAACAGCTCCAAGAAAGAAAACAAGAAACAAAGAGTGGAAAGTGAAATAACCAAAATCACTAAAAATCTACAAAAATTTAACAGAAAAATGCTCGAAAGGTTTAAACATCCAACGAGTCCGACTGCCATCTTCTTGTTGAGAACGGGAAGATATCCAAAGTTGGAGAGAGCATAGGATTGCTTGGGAAAAACATCCTCCTCTTTAAACTTATCAACCTTGTCGACTGTGCATTCACAACTCGATTTCCCTCCAACTCTATGTTGACCCAATAATGCAATTGAAAAACACCATGAAGGATCTTGGCAAGGATAGAATCACTACTAACAGTCACATTCCCACAGGCCACATCACCAATAGAGAGGAGGACTGAAACGAGACCGGAGGGTCGAGGTTCCACCAGCTCCAAACCTTCCTCAGCACAAGTAAAACTCGGAACGAGAGACAGGAGCATGATTAACATCTCAACTCAGACCCAAAAGACAAAAAAGACAAGCCACATCATAATATATGTATAGTACCCTCTGCACCATGTTTATGCGTAGTAGCTAAATGGTTCAAGGAAAAGGAAGCTCTCCACACACAAACATTTACCTTTTTCCGGAATCCTGAATTCCAATTATGATAGAACACGCCAAAACATGTGAAATATTGATGGTCACATACTGAATTACTGGCAAGTAGGACATGACTTTAAACAAACCCGAAGTATCTAAGTCCAAAACCAATTTGTCGCTACCCGGTTGAAAAAGGGGATGTGTTACCAATGCAAAAGACAAGAGAGGAGAGCACATCAAGTTGCTCTACGTCTAGTCAGAATACCGCCAACCCAAACGCCCCACCCCCCCCAAACCCCCCCACTCCACATACACCTACTGTTTCGAACCTTGCACTCATTATTTTCAAGCGCATATGATCTAGGAAAATTTTCAATAAGATCCATACCGTCACAGCACCAAGGATCGTGCCGAAAGGCGGTATTATCATCGCTTATCACTTTTTTTTTTGGGGTAAAGAGGACTGACCCCG
This sequence comes from Tanacetum coccineum, assembly GCA_026074375.1. Taxonomy (NCBI): domain Eukaryota; kingdom Viridiplantae; phylum Streptophyta; class Magnoliopsida; order Asterales; family Asteraceae; genus Tanacetum; species Tanacetum coccineum. The sequence goes on along the minus strand of BQNB010022916.1, from coordinate 28,738 downwards.
GTAAAATATATCGCTTATCACTTTACGAAGAAAATGAACATTTAGAATCTGTATCAATATCCTCAATGGACCTAATAGCTTTAAGAATGTCCATCCAAGTCCCACTATTGCCAAGGGGGGCACTGGCATAATTAAAACCACCACATTCCCCATAAAATACCTCAATGACAGAAAGAGAGTGCTTTTCGATTAAGAACCTCCGCTTCCATTTTCCTAAGAGCCCAAGATTTTTCGATAGAAGACACCCCACTCCAAGGCCACCAAACTTGGGATCCAAAAGAATGGATTTCCATTTACCCAACAAACCCCTCCTTGATTATCCTTGAAACCCCAAAAGAATCTGCATCTAATGGATTCGAGAGTATTGATGACCTTAAGAGGAACCTTAAAAAGCGAAAGATAGCAAATTGGGAGGTTGCCAAGCACGGATTTAATGTGGGTAAGCCTTCCCCAATTGACAGAGATCTCGCTTTCCAAGAGGATTATCGCTCTCTAAAACGATCTATAACAATATTCCACAGTTGCACATTTTTCGCCACAGGAAGTTCGAGGTAGATAAATGGGAGATCATCAAAAGCACATCCGAGGGATCCCAACACCAAAAAGTCTGCTCTTATCAAGATTGACTTTATGACCCGAACTCATCTCAAAACAGTTTAGGATTCGGATGAGGTTAGAGGCGTTAAGTCTAGACCATTCTCCAAAAAAGAGTGCATCATCGGCAAATTGCAAAAGAGAAAAATTAGTCTCATTATTCGCCAAAAAAACGCCTTTAAAAATGCCCTTATTACAAGTGTCCACGATGGTGACTTGAAGAGTCTCGGCAACAAGGAGAAATAAGAATGGTGAAAGTAGGTCGGTTTGCCTAAGGCTGCGCTTCATTTTAAACTCTTTAGAAGGGGAACCATTGATAAGGACCGAAATGAAGGCTGAAGATAGACAAGAAGCAATCCAATTCCTCCATTTGATCCTGAAACCCATTTTCCTCGTAATGTAAGAAGAAAGTTTCAATTGACACGCTTTCTCAAAATCGACTTTGAAAAGCAAAAGGTTTTTGTCTTCTAAAGAGGAGATTCAAATAATTTCATTAGCAATGAGACAACCGCTAAGGATTTGCCTACCACTAATGAAAGCCGATTGATTAGGGCTTATAATGGAACCAATAACACTAGCAAGCCTAGAGGCGAGGAGCTTCGAGATCACTTTATACACACAACCAATAAGACTAATAGGGCGATAGTCCGAGAATCCAATGTGGTCTCGCTTTTGGGGATCAAAACGATCATTTAGTCGATTAATTCATGGGTTTAAGTTTATCGCCACACAAACACAAACCAGGTAACGCCATCCCTAAAAGGAAAGGTTGTATAACATTGGGAAAAAAAGTAGATTTAGAAAGCCATTTAATTACATAAAATCTTGCTCCAAAATGAAATTAAACAATTACAACTAAGCAGGGAAGAAGGAAAGGGAAGAGGGGTGATAGTTAGGCTCGATGTAATGTGGAGACCCAAGACTGTATTCATCATCGTCAACTCAACGCCACATCATCTTTTACTATCTACAACTAACTTCACGTGTAATAGGATAATTAAATTCACCACTCAAATATATCATACTTGTACACATATATATCCCACATAAACAAAATAACAACTCAACTTGGGCTCACAAAACTTTCTTGCACGACTCGGTCGTCCCCAAGACCAAGTCCTCATTTTATATGGTTGAAGAGGTGTGCTCGACCCGAGACATAATAAGAGAGACGCGTCTTAGGTCGTCCAAGACTCGGTCTTGGCACCTTTATTACGCATGGTCTTATGGTGCGTGTGGGTGGTGGTTATGCATTAGGATGCAAACTTGTTTTAATGTCGTGGTCTAGTTTTGGATGAACGTATGTGTGCAAACCCAAATGCTTTTAACCACTCAAGGGTGGCCCGGTGACAAAAGAGCTTGTGACTATCACTCTAAAATGAGTGAGGTCTCAAGTTCAATTCAACTATGTGCAAACAACCTTGAAGTGGCCACATCAATCTCCTGAAAATTGAGAGCTTTACCTGGTTTGGGTCTATGTGACAGTGAGTTCAAACCTCGTGGATTAGTCGGTCAAAAGGTCAGAAACCATGGTTACCAAAAAAAAAAACCGAATGCTTTTAACCCCCTGTTGTTCATAGTTTTATCTTCTATAAGGTCGTTGTGTTGGTTTAGGGAGATATGCTTTATAGTTATGTGACCAAGGGATTGTGCTCCAAGAGACTATTGCATGTGACAAAATTGCATCATGCCATGTTTAGATTTATTTGTCGTTGTTATATGCCCTGGCCCTTCATTTGTGGTTGAAACATTTAGCTGGTTAAATAAGCTGACATTAGACATGTGATCTGGGCTTTTGATCTCACCATCCGATATGTGTTATCAATGTATATTATCTCTCCTATCTTAAAAAAGCATACATTATTCAAGAATGCCAAAATTGAGCAAGGTCGCGTTACAACGACTTGTACCAAATATAGTGACAGTTATACATTGCACTTTCAAAACTAAGGGTGTCAAATCATGTCTCCATTGACATGACGCGTATGATACTTCAAATCAAATTATGAAGCACTGAATACAACATCAAACACAAGTCTCATACGAGAACCTTCTTAACATGTATGCCGCAGGATTGTTTTCACTTTTCAAATTAAACGTTCTCACGTCACAATGGCGGTGTGTTTAGACAGAGATACCATAATTAGATATCTTTGTAACCTGCTTACTAAGAACCTTCCTTTCTCGTTTAGCTTGTGATCCAAGTTGAGATACCTGCAAACCAGAATATCTTTCATAAGAAGTTTAGAGGTGGCCAAGTGGTCAAGTCACGCAGCCTTAAACTGCTTTTTGCCCCACAAGATTTTTGTCAACAATTAGCATCAAATATAATAACCAAAACTATTTTATTCAATCAAAATCTAGTTTTTTAAGTAGGATGATTTGAGAGGTTTCATGTATTAGTCATATACTTTAAAGTTTGGACAACTTTTCACCCACTTGATTGTAACGGGAAACAAAATTACAGACAATTTTAACGGACTGGAATCAGCGTGCATGTATGTGAGTGTACGTAAGTGTACATAACACACTTACAAGCAATGTTAACCAGGTTTTCCATGAATGCTTTGACCACCCATATACCCAATGCCTGTTAAAAGCTAAAAAATATGACTTTTTCGGATTACTAAAGATCTACGTGGTGAGTTATGAGCTCATAATAATAACAAGTTATCAAATAAATTTGGTATTCTTAAACTATTCTCAGTTCTATAGTATGCACATCCGAAACATTAAGAAGCACAATATTCAGAAACATAATTTACAAATACATTTTATACTGTATAAGGAAATGATACAAAAAGAAGTTAGTGGAATGACTGTAGTTTCAAACTTTAAGATACATACCTCTGACCGAAATCCTGATGCATCTCTGTTAGGAAGCTCTTTGAGTATGTCTTTCAAGCCTGATTTGGAGAGATTGAGAAATGTAAGGTCCGTTGCACTAATAACCGGAGACAGTGCTTAATTTACATAATACACATAAAAATAATAAAAAATGCATACCCCCTGCTTGTCTTTCAATCTTATAAGCCGAGCTAATGACACCCCGGATTTGCTTTCCTGCTTGTCTGTGCATAGAAATATAGATCAATATATGGTGTATGAAAAAAAGGAACATAAAATCAATTTAATTTACGTAACACAAACCTGAGTTTTGTCCTTCCTCGTTTTAGCTTGTCTTCTGCATCTAATGCATCTTTCTGGAAGAAAAAAAAGTACCCCGTGGTTAGTTATGTATTCTCCAATATTATATGTGTAGCGAAACAGGTATGACGGGTGGATTAGATATAAAGGACAGGTGGGAAGGTTTAGGCTGACCCACCAGCACTATTTGTCAGTTTAACTCGGGAATAATTTAAATATGCAATTCACCCAAAACTTTATTAGTGAACAACGTACGTTCAGGAGGTTCTTTGGCAACTTCAAACCATTTGACCTATTTCCTTTTAGCTAATCGTTTTAACTTTGCCTGCTTGACTAAATTAAATACAGCCCAACCTGACCCGCTTCCCAAATTTCACATAAATTGGTTGAAATTACCACATCTGTCCACAAACCATCGCTAGTTTATTCAATACCAGGTTGTCCAGTCGGAGACAACCATCTTAACAGCATACAGAGGCTAAAAGGTCCATTGCAGAAAGAAACTACACAGTTCAAATATGTAAACTAGATTATGGCATGACATATTTTCCAAATTACTGCGTATTTCGTGCAGATACTTGAGAGCAAGTTGCACTATGTAACAAGTTCACAAAACCCATACATCAGGTGTACCCTTTTGTATTGACATGAACACATTCCCCATTTAAGCTATTTAAAACTCTTTTTAAAAAAACCTAAACAACGTAGAAAGATACTTTAACTTCTAACAAAAACTGGTGGGCATTGAAAAGGAGTACCTCCAACTTCACGCTATCTGCTGTTAAGGTTTTCACCACGTCCCGTAACTTCTGTGCCTTAGCATTAGCTTTAGCAAGCATGGCCTGTTCACAGCAATAGAAAACGATAGCTTAGCCATAAATTTATAGGTGCCACTGATCCATGTCAAAAGGGTATAACTGCATGACTATATCCGACAGATTTAACCATATCTGAAGTTAATATATTAGACCTTTATGACTCCAACTCATAGCCAACTGGCTGTCAAATGGATGTGCCTAAAATCTTATATATTCGTAACAGAAACTGTGTTCTTCTAATGTGAGATAACTAGTCTCAATACAAGCCGCCAAATTTAACTGCCTTTCAGAAAGTGAGTGTTTGGCATGCATTGTGGATATGGGTCCTTGATCCTACATGCATGAATAAATTTCACTCATGTACAGTGTTAGGTCTTCGGGAACCCAAAACCAATTATATGTAAATGGATTTGGCCCAAGATCATAAATTTATGTTTAAAGAACGTTATTTAAATGTAATTAGAACACTACGTAACGTAGCAATGAATATGCAGCGTCTAGGCAATTTAGATGAAAAGATACAAGCATACAACAAATAAATAGACGATATCTGGATTTTCAGCTGAGTGCTTTAGTCAACTATAATCCCCCTCTACAAGTAAAATCACAGGAAAAGATCAACATTAAGATTTCAAAACAAGTCTCGTTTATACCTCATCATTGGTAAAGAGGCGCATCGTGCTGTAATACAAAGACCGCCTTGTCCCTGCATCAGTACACAAGTTATCAATCACGAGTCTCTAAATACATGAAAATCCAAAGGAAATTTTGTACAATTTTTAAGTTCGATAAACAAACTAATAAACTAATACCGCCATTTTAGCTATACTTCAAAGCTTTCATTTCCAGTTAGCACAATCAGTAGTACTTTCCATACCAAATCTCGAGTAATACTTGGGAACTAAATGAAGTAATGGCTTTTACCCTTTAGTAGTACATTGTTAAGCTATACATAATACAAATGTTTTTATGAGCCTTACTTTTTGAAGCCAGAATCCCGGAACCAATAACCAGTCCACTTGTAGCAAACGGATGTGAGGCAGTAAAGTAAACACCCTCTGTCGACCAACCATTCACAGCAACATATTGTTAGACAAACACGTATATGTAGAAAGAAACTAGATGCTAAAAGTGACACAATAAGCAGTTGACTACGAACCTTTCATTTTTCCAAACACAATATCCTCATAAGCATTATAATCAGATTTCAGATCTCGCAGGGATTCCTATAATATGAAAAAAAACAACCCAGATTATTATTGCATTCTTAATGGAAGCACGGAACACACTTTGTTGCAATTATACCAATTAAGAAAAATCATTTCTGAACAACGAATCACATATGAAACTATTAGAGCATCCGCAACGGTCTCGAGGTGGGCATAGTCGGCATGCCGTGAAAGTCTTTGCAGATTGATCAGCATTGGTCAGTGGTTGTGGTCCTCGTGATAAAAACCACGATCATCAAACATGAAGTGTTGTTTCTTTTTCTTAAATGTCTTTTACACACCATGCGTGCTAGATATATACATGGGAGGACCTAGGGGGTTTCCGTGGATTCACGGGAACCGATGGATGTTTGCCGCCTAGTGTATATTTTATTTAATTCCTGATTTGTCTGAAATTTTATGGCACACAAATACATGTCGTTTTTAGTTAGTCGACTAATATATCAAAAGAAGTATATGTCTTCTTAATTTGTTTAGTAGTTTTAATGAAATCGTACATTTTAGTTCATTGTTCTTTACTTTATTCTCGCCAAAAAAGAACTATGCACATGATGACTTAGAGTCGCGGGTCCGCCCATGGATGTATATTCTAGTAGAGAAAATGGTTAGTGGTAATGACAAGACCATTGACGTGCCTGTACTATTGTTGTCACAATTACGGATGCTCTAAACTATATTTCCTATAGTATCATTTCGCCATAGCTAACACTAGTTATCATTTAATAACCTACAATCATGTTAATATAAAAAGTGTGATCATTTCATTTCTAATTTTTTACCATCATATAAGCAAAATCAACAAAAGTAATCAATTAGAAAAAGAAGCTTACAAGAGTCATGTGAAAATGAGCAGTAGAAGTAGATTTAATTTGATCAATTCGTGACTTTGTAACATTAATTGTTGATTCTAGGGTTTCCACCACGGTTTTTTGTGAATTCACTGCTTGTTGTACGGCGTAATCAATCCATTCCACCGTTGATTCACCGGGAAATGGTTTCACGGTCTCGATTAGGTCGGAATTAGCTACCGGCGGCGGTGGTGTTGAGTTGTTTTCAGGTGATTCGTCCATTTTTTAGCCGGAGATTGGAAATGCAGAAGTGGGATTTTGGAATATTTGGAGAAATTTTTTTTGTTTTTTGAGAAGTTGCTGATTTTGTCCTTTATGTTTTCAAGGATGTCTATTTACGAAATTGAACTAATATTAAAAGAAACAAACTAAGACCCATACATATCACTCTCACTCCTCGGAAGAAAAACAAGTTTATAAGGAAACGAAACATCCCATTTAGAAGGTGACGAAGATGCAAAGTGAGCGGCCCAGTGACCAACTTTTCACGCTTGGTCTATGAGAAAGATAATTGCAAATTCGTCGACCAAGAGCGAATATCAGTTACAAGAGCAACAAGGCTCCATGGTGGTATCGTTTCCATAGATGAACGGGTGATAGTTGCCTGAAAATCAAATTCTACAGTTGCATGAAACCAAGTTAAGGATTTTCTGTTTAAGCATCGTTTTGTCCTAATCACCTGTACATAATCAAGCTCCTCACGAAATATGGAATTGAAAACACTCAGATCACTCAACTAATCTAGGGTGCAACATTTAAGTAGTATGCTCAATTGCTCGGTCGTGATTAGTTTCGTATCATAAGCTTGGCAAGGATACACATCTCCGCCGCTAAAGCTAAGGAAGAACAAGTCAAAAGCTAAATTAGGTTAAGAAGGCTTACGGTTGATCATTCAACAGTCTTTCACCATAAGTACCACACCAACAAGGCAGCTGTATCGTATATACACGGCCGTAACGACGAAATAGACATATACAATCCGAACACATCTCTGTTCGTGTTTAACCAGCGGTTAGGATGAAGAATGATATAGGGTAGGGACCTTCTAACTTTCACCAAAAGTAGTCATCCAACAAGGCAGTTGAGACATGCATACATGACCGTAACGATGAAATAGACATGCATGCTCGAACAAGTCCTCGTTCGAGTATACACTAAGGTTAGTTGCTACGAAAGGGAAGTAAAATGGTTGTTAAATAAAATTCACAAAACAAATAGATTAAGCCAACAAATAAGGTGCAGTTGCTAGTAACTTTCCCCTGACCGTTCCATGATAAAGACTCGAATATATAGACAGACGCCTCGATTACAGAAATGAAAAAGACAACCAAAGTCGACGTTCCCATAACGGTCAACTTCCCTTACATCCCGCTCTTTACATACTTTTACCCAAGTGGTGATATCAGCCACTTTTTACAAAACTTAATATCGTTGATTTCTGTATCAACGAATAATCGATCCTTCTAAGTGATTCCTTCAATATAAACTTCTTTTTTAAACGACTATTTTTCTTCCTCCTCTTTTTTTTACATAATAAACCTCGGTTTTTCTACCGTCTTCACTTTTATAATTTATCCGGATAATCTTTTCCTTGTAGTACTTCTTCATCGGACATAATTCATAATAGCGAAAAGTAGCGAAACTTACGAGCTACATATTTTCCCATTGCATTGTGCAATTTCCCAACCATTACAGAGATAGAAAAATTTCACTTTGACACAAGAAATACAAGACTTTAAACGAAAGCAACTAGCAACATAGAGAAATAGGCTTAATCTACATGATAGGCTAAGGTGCAAAGGTGTAACGAAACATGTAATATGGTGTACAAAAAGAAAGGAATGACTCAACAGGTTGTTCTAGGGGATTTTACTCTAAAAATGAGAGTAATTAAGGGTTACACAAGAGTTAACTAACCAGTGAAGTTAGTTATTTTTACGACATGTAGGCTATTTGGTTTAATCTTAGAAATTTACCAGTTGAACATGTTCTTCCATCTAAATCCATAGTGCTAATCATGGCGGTCTCGAGTGATATACCAGGCCAAGTTCTAAAGTCCACTACATCACCGGCACACTTATAAATTTATGGAATTTAGTAGACAGTTGGAAATGGAATTGGCTTAATTCTCACAATATGTATCAAGGGTTATAGTGTGCTAGGTAATGTAACTAGTAATTTTTACAAAAGTCATGCTGAATTTTTTTTCTTAATTTTGACCATTTTAAGCACTTTTCATGTTATTTTATAAAAAAGAAGACAAGTACGTTCTAATTCTTCATCCCCCACTTAAATTATACAACGTCCTCGTCGTATAGATAAAACAATTAAATAATAAGGAAAATAGAATTAGAACGGAAAACTCCCTGATGTTTTGCTCGTGATAATTCTACATGATGAGTTCTTGAGCAAAAAGTGTGTTGACTAAAATGACCGGGTTGTCTCTTGGGAAGCACTTTTGTTTCAGCCGGTCTTTAAGTTCGACCTTTTTCCTTCTTATCTTGTCCGTGTTACTTCCCATCCTTATAAAATAATTTGGGGTCGAACAGGATGCCAAATGGCACATACAAATTCTTGATTAGAAAAATGAATGATATCCCTTTGTTACAAGTCACGATATTAACACATAATTCCTTGATAAAGGTTTCAGTTTTGAAAATTTTATTAGATGTATCATGACTTGTAAAGTCCAAACTTGCATTACGGCCGTATCAATGGGGTTCGATACGCCGTTATATAATGTCTGCGAAGACGGACTCGTGCAGAAAATTAAAATTCAAACAATTAAATGCGACAAATAATTAAAATGATCCGAGTTGTCTCCCGGGAAGCACTTTTGTTTCAGCTGGTCTTTAAGTTCGACCTTTTTCTCTTTTTCATTTGGTGCGATGTACGGTCCATCCTTCATCCTTTTTGCGAAAGATGTCATGGTAAATACTTGATACTCCGTTAACAGTTCGTTCCCAAGAGTCACATTCGCGAGTGCATATGGCTAAGAATTCTTTTATTCTCCTATTGAATCATTTGAATTTGTCCACTCTGCATAGTCCTTCGTTGGGTTATGCATTATTTATATTCTCAGATTAAGGTGCGCCACTTAGATCCATACCACTCGATTTATAAGTGTTCCTGTTATTTTCATTATGGTTGTTTTTATCCATTTCAAAATAGGTATAAAATGTTTTGTTCATTTTCATCACATTCGGACAATGATGTTTCATTTTTTAAATTAAATTCATCGATATGTTGAGGACTTACAGTAGGTTCAGTTAAGAAATCTGATTTAGACATTAGAGCATCATTGTAAACAATGGCTGGAAATTCATCTCAAAATCTTTTAAGAAGTTTAAATCATTAGAATAACTGACCTCAGGCTCGGGTGTCGAAATGAAGGCATATTGACTTTATATTTCTTTATCCATTTTATATAATCTGTTTTCAAATGTTTTGACAGAAATTATTTTATGGAAAATGAATTTTTTGTCATAATACTACTGTGTAATCGTCATCGTCGGATTCGTCACTAACGATATTCTAAAGTCAATCTTCATTGTCGCTCGATGGGGACTTACCGTGGGTCACATCGAGATTTTGACATAAATTATTTTATAGGAAAATGAATTTTCGTCATAAATTACCATGTAATCTTCATCGTCGGATTCGTCAAACGATATTCTAAAGTCAATTTCATTGTCGTTAAGAGGACTTACCGTAGGTTCCTAAGAGAGCGCTTCTCTAGATGTATCATCAAGGACTATAGCTGGGAATTCGGATTCGAAGTTTGTAAAGTAATCGACCTTATCTTTATAATATTTCACCTTACCGTACGTGGCAGTTTGCCAATTAAACGTCTCGCCCTAACTTAGAGCTTTTTCATCTTGAAGCCTTATGTATTCCTCCATAGTGATATTGGGGTTGTCTATTTTTAACCTATAACAAAATAGCTAGGAAAGAAAATGGTCAAATAGCCTAATACGCCGTATAACTGAATACGCCGTATAGATGATAGAGTCGAATACGCTATATTGGTTTAGAAAACTTTTATACGCCGTATCCAAGAAAATGAATACGCCGTATTAAGTATTCGACTCAGAATGTTACAACAGGTTGTAACAATGCACACAAACATACAATATGCAAAATATACAATGCAGGAAATTAAACACATAAACAAGCACACAATTATGCAATTTAAACTATACGAAGCTAAACTAGTTAATAGTTACAAATACTGATAAGAATAAGGTTTAATTATTTCACTCCCCAGCAACGACGCCAAAAACCTGATGTGCTGTCGTGTAGGGTCAATTATTTAATTATCAAGTTTTACATTTATATTTAGCCGACAAACCTAAAACGATACTTTAACGAGCAGTGTACCCGGTCAAGATGGAGTTCGCGGTAAGTAGGGTGTCGAACACTAAGAGTGGAAATTTAATCCTGTATTCTATCAGTATTTTAATTAGTCTATTTACTGGTTAAACCTATGCTATGTACGTTGTCTAATGAAATGGGAGATTCAGCCTGAGAGACTGACAAAGGTTTGGTGATGACAAATACAAATTCAATACACAATAAACACAAAAGATGAAGATTAGAAGATAGAAAAGCGGTACAAGCCAAATGATAGAAAACTGTATTAGCCATATTAAATCTGGTTCAATGCTGGTTTGTTTGTTTTAGTGTAATGATTTACTTATCTCGAAGCAGCATATAATTCTTAAGGCTTAGGCGAGACATCATCCTAAGACCTAAACACAATTAAGCCTGTCACAATTAATGCATCCGCATAAAACATCCTTTAGTTTAATTATAATCTATCTTAGAGAATTAAAGCAGTGGTGATCCTGTTAAAACTCTAGCCCAACGGGACTTTACCCACTTATTGTTTGAAGGTGTTTTATATACTGGTAGTCCACTATTCCAATCTTTATCAGTTAATTAAGAGCATGATTGCTGAAACATAAACGGGTCACCTACCGGTCCAACTAAGCTCATAATCAAAAGATAAAGACAGAACATTATTTGTGATCCTATTGGTCCAGTAATATAAGACACGATATGGAGAGCTATCCCGATATCTAGATTACTTGGTCTGTAACACTAGACCCAGTTGAATGATAGGTCGCATATTCAAACACATAAACAAGTATGAGGTGATAAACATAATTAAACAATCAACGATAAATTAAGAAATCAATTTTAAAACAAACCAAACATTGAACTTTCATTAAGATGGCTAATACCCGAGGGTATTAGCCCACAACCATTGTAATTATACAAGCGTAATCAAACAATTGAAATCGAACGATTAAGAGAGTAAAAATTACACGATGTCTTCTATGGAGTCGTGATCAATGCTTGACCTTTATGGCTGATCTTCTCTTCTAAAATTCGTCTCTGATGAGTATGGTATAAAGAATATGATATTGCACACTGAAAACTCGTTTTTGAGTCTTCTATTTATAGTTGCTGAAAAATACTTGATACGCTGTATCCAGATAGGTCGATACGGCGTATTGGGCTGGATTCCTTGGAGTGCGCGCTATGTTCGTAATAAATCTTTGATATCATTCCCAATTTACTTGATTTACTGTATCTTTGAATAGTTATCTTCATGGATACGGTGTATATAGATAGCATGGATACACCGTATTGGGAATTAGTCAAACGCGTTTTCTTGTGAAGTCTTGGCGTAGATACGTCGTATCTCTTTAGTTGGATAGGCGTATTGGTGAATTTTCAAAAATCTTCAAATGTTTTCGTTTTCGCTCCAATTTATGCGCCTTTTAGCTTATCTTCACAAAACACTCCTGAATTACTGCATTTATCAACTTTAAAGCGATTAAGTGCCAAATAATGCAATAATTATATAAAAGTGGGCAAAATAGATGGGACAAATGATATAATAAAGTGATGTTATTTGATGTCATCAGTACACGAGGATGCGTATTCAACAAAGGCTTGCTTGGGATCTTCCATGCAACACTAAGTGTCATGGGAACCAGTGCAGTTCTCATATGAGGTAGTGATTTTGTTCACATGAGTAGGTTGCGCTAGAGCAAGATGAGCTTCCATCAAGCGTTGGACTTAATTTTCGAGCTCGATGAGGCGGCGGTCGGATGTACTCGGGACATCTTGAGGCAAAGTGATTTCCTTGACCGGCTTAGCAAAATCCCTTGGGTCCTTCCAACTTTTATTATGATAGAGGGCGAGGTCCTCTAATAATGCCCAGGATTCTTTGGCGTTTCGATCACGAAGCTTACCACTGGCTGATTGGTCAATGGTTCGTCTTGTGACGGGATTGACATGGTCATAAAAAATTTGGACTTGGAGCCAAAGGTCGATGCCATGATGAGGGACTTTTTGTAGTAAGTCCATGAAACGAGTCCATGGATGAAGGATGATATAGGGTAGGGATCTTCTAACTTTCACCAAAAGTCGTCATCCAACAAGGCAACTGAGACATGCATACATGGCCGTAATGACGGAATAGACATGTACGCTCGAACAAGTCCTCGTTCGAGTAGTCAGCTAAGGGTTAGTTTGCTAGGGAAAGGGAAGTAAATGGTTTGTTAAATAAAATTTCACAAAACAAATAGATTAAGCCAACAAATAAGGGTGCATTACTAGTACTTCTCCCCCGGCGTTCCTTAAACAAAGACTCGCAATATATTGGACAACGCCTTGATCATAGAACATGACTAAGACAACCATAGTTGACGTTTACCATAACGGTAACCTCCCTTACATCCCGCTCTTTAATACTTTTACGCAGTGGTGATATCGGACCTCTTTTTACAAAACTTATCACCGTTGAATTTTTGTAAGTTATCAAGAGATATCGATCCTTCTAAGTGATTCCTTCGGTATAAAATTCTTTTTGAAATGACTATTTTTCTTTTTTTTTTCATAATACATGATAAACCTCGGTTTGATTTCACCGTCTTCACTTTCATAATTTATCCGGATAATCTTTTCCTTGTAGTACTTCTTCATCGGACATAATTTATAATTGCAAAAAGTAGCGAAACTTACGAGCTACATATTTTCTCATTGCATTGTGCAATTTCCCGACCATTACAGAGATAGAAAAAATTCACTTTAACACAGGAAATACAAGACTTTACACGAAAGCAACTAGCAACATAGAGAAATAGGCTTAATCTACACGATAGGCTAAGGTGCAAAGGTGTAACGAAACATATAATATGGTGTAGAAAAAGAAAGGAAGAGAGACTCGTGCAAATAATTAATATTCAAACAATTAAATGCAATAAACAATTAAAATGACCGGGTTGTCTCCCAGGAAGCACTTTTGTTTCAACTGGTCTTTAAGTTCGACCTTTTTCTTCACTTCATTCATATGGTACGTGTTACCATCCATCCGTGATCTTTTCTGTTGAAGAGTTCGTGGTAGATGCAAGACATGCTGCCAGGAGTTCTTTCAATAGTGCTAACTTTCCTTGGACCAATGGTAATAAATTCTTCATCATTGCTTATCGAATGTCGTATGACTATGAATTCTTCAGTTCTGCATAGTTCGTCTGGATTGTCGATGTTGCGGCAAGCGGGGATTAGTATTAGAGAATATTCCTTATTAATAACTTCGTAGATGTCATTTGCTTCCTGTGTGTCTAAATAGGGTTTATAAAATGCATCTGAACATGTCATTTTGCATGGTTCTTTGTATTCGTCGAGATCACCAATCCTCCCGTTAGTTCGTTCGTTCTCATAAAATTCCCATAGCCCATTTTTGGTATTTCTATCTATCTCCCAATAGTTGTCAAATTTTGATGCCAGCCAATATATAATTTCAAAGTAATCATCTTCGTTGTTCAATCATTAGGGATTTTGCTATTGCAAGTATGGGATAATGGGTAAAATTTATGAAAGAATTTATTGTTTAGTTCGCTCCACGTGATAGTTGTTTCATTTATTTCATTGTCCCGCCATGTCTGGGCATCTTCTTAAAGTGATTTTGAAAAGACGTATAATCGTAGTTTATTAATTTCCACATTAGGTATCTTGATCCATTCGGTTATTTCGAGCACCTTTGCAATGTGATCAGTGACGTCTCCTTGTCATGCATCTAAAGGCGTTTATCCTATAATATTTTCAAGAATTCATCGCCAATTTCTAGTTTGGAATTTGTAATTATTGGCGAGTTAGTATGGTTTTCATCCTGATTAATTATGTTGTCGAAGCTTTGCATTATCCAGAGTTGTAACCAGCAATCACCACTTTCTCAAAAATGGAGGAAAATGTTAGTAGGATAATACAGTTTAACCGTGATGTTTTTCAAATTGTTGTTGTATCATATGATAGATACGCCGTATTCAATTAATTTAAATACACCGTATGGGTCTGTTGAATACCAGTGTGCCGTATTGATCTTACCGAATACGCTGTATTGTCATGAAACAGATACGCCGTTTAGACAGTAAAACTCAATATGCTGTCCTGATTTAAAGGTTTGATACGTCATATCCAACTTGTGGATACAGCGTATCAGGTGATCAGTCAGAACAGAATACTATTTAAAACAATTAAATGCGGGAATTAAAACACACAATGCGAATAAATACAAACAGAATTTAAATAATTAGATTACACTAAACTAATTAATTAATGGTTAGAAATACTGATAAGAATAAGGTTTAATTATTTCACTCCTCGGCAACGGCGCCAAAAACCTGATGTGCTGTCGTGTAGGGTCAATTATTTGATTATCAAGTTTTACATTTATATTTAGCCGACAAACCTAAAACAACACTTTAACGAGCAGTGTACCCGGTCAAGATGGAGTTCGCGGTAAGTAGGGTGTCGAACACTAAGAGTGGAAATTTAATCCTATATTCTATCAGTATTTTAATTAGTCTATTTACTGGTTAAACCTATGCTATGTACGTTGTCTAATGAAATGGGGGATTCAGCCTGAGAGACTGGCACAGGTTTGGTGATGACAAATACCAATTCAATACACAATAAACACAAAAGATAAAGATTAGAAGATAGAAAAGCGGTACAAGCCAAATGATAGAAAACTGTATTAGCCATATTAAATCTGGTTCAATGCTGGTTTGTTTGTTTTAGTGCAATGATTTACTTATCTCGAAGTGGCATATCATTCTTAAGAC
The DNA here is from genome assembly GCA_026074375.1 of Tanacetum coccineum. NCBI lineage: Eukaryota > Viridiplantae > Streptophyta > Magnoliopsida > Asterales > Asteraceae > Tanacetum > Tanacetum coccineum. Next base: position 12,962 of record BQNB010022916.1, on the reverse strand, counting down.
TTAGGCGGGACATCATCCTAAGACCTAGACACAATTAATCTTGTCACAATTAATGCATCCGCATAAAGCATCCTTTAGTTTAATTATAATCTATCTTAGAGAATTAAAGCAGTGGTGATCCTGTTAAAACTCTAGCCCAACGGGACTTTACCCACTTATTGTTTGAAGGTGTTTTATATACTGGTAGTCCACTATTCCATCTTTATCAGTTAGATTAAGGGCATGATCTGCTGAAAACATAAACGGGTCAACCTTCGGTCCAATAACTAAAGTCTCTTTAATCAAAAAAGACAAAGACAAAACGTTATTTGTGATCCTATTTGGTTCCAGTAATAAAAAGACACGATATGGAGAGCTTATCCCGATTCTAGATTACTTGGTCTGTAAAAACACTCGACCCAGTTGGAATGATTAGGTCGCATATTCAAACACATAACTAAGTATGAGGTGATAACACAATAATTAAACATCAATGATAAATTAATAAATCGATTTTAAAACAAACCAAACATTGAACTTTCATTAAGATGGCTAATACTCGAGGGTATTAGCCCACAACCAATGTAATTATACAAGAGTAATCAAACAATTGAAATCGAATGATTAAGTGAGAAAAAATTACACGATGTCTTATATGGAGTCGTGATCAATGCTTGACCTTTATGGCTGATCTTGTCTTATAAAATTCTTCTCTGATATGTATGGTATAAAGAATATGATATTGCACACTGAAAACTCATTTTTGAGTCTTCTATTTATAGTTGCTGAAATATACTCGATACGCCGTATCGAGATAGGTCGATACGATGTATTGGGCTGGATTCTTTAGAGTGCGCGCTACGTTCGTAATAAATCTTTGATTTACTGTATCTTCGAATAGTTATCTTCATGGATACGGCGTATATAGATAGCATGGATACGCCGTATTGGGAATTAGTCAAACGCGTTTTCTTATGAAGTCTTGGCGTAGATACGTCGTATCTCTTTAGTTGGATAGGCGTATTGGTGAATTTTCAAAAATCTTCAAATGTCTTCGTTTTAGCTCCAATTTATGCGCCTTTTAGCTTATCTTCACAAAACACTCCCGAATTACTGCATTTATCAACTTTAAAGCGATTAAGTGCCAAATAATGCAATAATTATATAAAAGTGGGCAAAATAGATGGGACAAATGATATAATAAAGTGATGTTATTTGATGTCATCAGTACACGAGGATGCGTATTCAACAAAGGCTTGCTCGGGATCTTCCATGCAACACTAAGTGTCGTGGGAACCAGTGCAGTTCTCATATGAGGTAGTGATTTTGTTCACATGAGTAGGTTGCGCTAGAGCAAGATAAGCTTCCATCAAGCGTTAGACTTAATTTTCGAGGTCGATGAGGCGGCGGTCGGATGTACTCGAGACATCTTGAGGCAAAGTGATTTCCTTGACCAGCTTAGCAAAATCCCTTGGGTCCTTCCAACTTTTATTGTGATAGAGGGCGAGGTCCTCTAATAATGCCCAGGATTCTTTGGCGTTTCGATCACGAAGCTTACCACTGGCTGATTGGTCAATGGTTCGTCTTGTGACGGGATTGACATGGTCATAAAAAATTTGGACTTGGAGCCAAAGGTCGATGCCATGATGAGGGACTTTTTGTAGTAAGTCCTTGAAACGAGTCCATGCTTCTGATATAGATTCTCCATGATGTTGTTAGAACATTAGGATATCATTGCGAGGGTCAGTCCACTACTATTATAAACCCTTAACCTATTTTATTTAAACCACTTAACCCATTTCTTAACCCATTTCCATAAATTAGCCCAAAATCGTTTTATATATAAAAGAAACCACACCCGGGCCCAAAAGCCCAAAACCTAAACCTACATCAACTTAACTTGGTTATCTTACACCCTTACGCGTTATATCTTTAAGGACTAATGGTGCAAACACTTTCAAGCTACAGGGACCAAACTTGCCACCCACAAGGACTGTTGTTGTAATTAAACACAACACTTTGAGGGACCTTTTGTGCCAATTCCACAAACTTATGCCCTGATTTCAAGTTACTGTATATCTTCCCCAGTTTTCCCGCCAAGCACAAAAACCAACATCCCTGTCACTCTCTCACTGCACACCACAACAAAACCATCTCCAATTCCATCCAAACCCCACTTCACATGTGCAATTGCCACTTTGGCAATCCCAAACCACCTCATTGGGCAAAATGAATCAAGGGTTTTGATGATATACCTTGGGCACAAAGCAAAAAATAGATGGCTAAGATTGAGCTTATGACCTCTCTCACACAGAAAGCACAACAAGCACAAGAATACCATAAGGCATGGAAGACTTCTTATAAATAGGACTAGAATTGGTTAGTTAGTCTGGGTCGAATTTTTGTGTTTAAGTCAAAAAAGTGTAACCAAGATTTGTACCATTTTATTACTGTCATTTTAATAAATTGCAATTTAAATTTCTATCTTTTAAATACTTGTTCTTTAATTTTATGCAATTTACTGTTTTCTTTAAATTCTTGTCATTTAAATATCTTGTCTTTTAAATACTGTTCATTAAGCCCTTTTATAAGTTTTTTAAGTCATTAAAAACTTGTATAAAGCTTTTTCATTTCCTGTCAAAAATCAAAAAAAAAAATCAAGAATCTGTCAAGAAGCAAGGATCAAGGTACATAAGGGATGGCCTTGGTTTAGAGCTTATGGTAAGCACATAGGTTTGATTTATAAGCTGTTGAGAGCTTATTTCCTTGCCAAAAAGCTAAGGACCCTTTGTAAGTTTCCTTTTTACATTTTTGTTTATCTACTGTAGCATAGCTTATTTTGTGCTTATTTATGCTTTTTTGTGCTTATTTATGTCCTTTATGTTCATTTATGCTTGTTTAATGCTTTGGGGTCTTTTGTTTAAGTTTTTATGCAAAACTGTCATTATATGCTCTTAACTGCTTATTCTTATTTTGCTTATTTAGGTTCTTATTTTCTGATTGGGACTTTGCTATTTCATGCTTACCCATTTTTGTTTGATTATTCTGTTTTTCAAAAACTTAAGCTTAAAACCTTCAAAATCAGTTTTAAAATTCAGTTTTAAAAGTTAAAGGGGTGTTTGGGAGAAGGGGTCAAAAAGGGTCAAAAGGAGTTAAAAACCATTTGGGTCTTTTAGCCAACTTATACCAGCTCTTTTAAGTTATTTTCAAACTGTTCATTTTTAGTTTGAAGTCAAAAAGTTGTTTTTAAGGGTTTTCTAAAAAAAGCCCTTTGATCTGTTGTGGCAATTTTGTCCACAAGAGCTTATTTGATTGAGAATTGAAAACAGTCTTTTGTGTGTCATTTTTGTGTCCTTTAAAGAGTCATAATGCATTAGTGTAGAAGTCTTTGAGTCTCCTTGTGTTTTGCAAATTCTGCCAAAGTTTTTTTTGTAAGTATTTTTCATAGTCAAAACTGTCCATTTTTCATTTCCTTTTATCAGATCTTTAAAAATGTTTTTAGCTTTTTAATTTTTGAGTATAAGCTCATTAGGAGCTTCTCTCCATCTGTTTTAACTTTATTTTCTTTTTGGAGCTTATTTTATGACTTATTTATAAGCCTGCTTATGCCCCTTGGTCTTTTCAAAATAGTTGCCCTGGTGCAAACAGCCATTTTCATTGGCCATTTTAGCTGCTTGTTTGATTTCCAAAGTGTTATCTTTTAGCTGTTTTAAATAGTCCCTAAGCTACCCTTTAAGCCCTAGTAAGCTGTTAAGCTAAAGGGACATACTCTAATGGGGCTTATTTTTAAGCAAAAAATGCCTTAAGGCTGTTGTGTATGCAGTTAGTGTTCTCTTCTTAATTGCTTATTCTGGCTTTTCTGTCTGTTCTTTTGTGCTAATCTGTCTGTTTTACTTGGCTTTTTCTTGTTTGTAGTAGCTTAATAGGTGTAGGGTAATATTTGTTTTAGCTTGTCTTTTGATTTCATTAGCTTATTTGCCTAAAAATAGCCCATCAGTTTAGAATATAGGACTTAGCTTAAAATAGTTAAACTGTCTGTTCTTTAGCTTACTTTTCAGTTTTTTTTGGCAAGTTTTCACAAAAAAGTATATGTTTTTAAAGTAGCTTATTATTGCATTTTATATAAGTCTTAAAAAAAAGAAAAAATATATATTTTTCATAAAGTAAGCCACAAGGATTCGACCCTGTGACCTCCTTTTTAATCACCACACAAGTAACACACATCCACAATCTAACCAACGGCCCAGACTGGGATATCCTGCCTATTCTTGCATCATTTTTCTTTTAACCTTTATTTGGCCCATTGTGAGTCCCTATGAATAGATCTCTTGCAGCCTATTAAGGATGATTGCAAATGTATAAATTACCAATTGAACTATACAGAAACACTGATTATGAATAATATATGTTGATGCGGAATCTCAACACATGTACTAAGAAAAAAAATCAATGTAGGAACTACAATAATAATTTCTATTATATGCTTTGAATGATTACAGATTACTAACTATTTAGATATGATTTTGCTGTGAGATATCTTGAGGTCGTCTGTCTAACTATGCCAATAGGAATCCTTTTATAGACCAAGGATAAACCCTAACAGGCTTACAAATCGCATACATATCTTTTCCTAAAATTGTTCACTCATTTCATAAACGGTACTAAACTATTTTTAATAAATCCGGTACTAACTAATGTTCCAGTATTACTTTTTGTATGTCGGTACTAACTATAACTATAAATACTAACTATTTGTACTGTATGTGCTAGTTAGGAAAAATCATAATTCCTAAACAATCATCATTAAACATGAATGTAACTCTTTTAACTTCATGTTTCTTCAATTTCTTTAACGCACAGAGGATGTATCCAAACACTCATACCATTTCTTGATCTTTAAACTCTATCCTTCTTTAGCAGCAACTCTGTCTTCTCAGCAACACAGCACACTTATTGTTCAGGCAACATCCAACTAAAGTTGCTTTGTGTTTTGGCAAACTACCAGGCACTTAAGGATTTGATGTTTCCTTTTCTAGTAGCTGTTTGCTCTGGATAGTTAACTCTTTATTTTAACAAACATGGTGGTTAATTTTCCTTAGTTTTGGTAAACTGTCAAACATCAAAACGGAATTGATTTGTCTTTACCAAATACCGTTTGCTTTTGGACTAGCCAATGCTTCATTGCCATAACATGGTGCATTGATAAACCATATAGTTTTTAGCAAACTATCAGCTATCAACAGATTTGATTAGTCTTTACCATGAACTGTTTGATTCTTGGATAGCCACCTCTTAACATAGAGCAAGGTGAGTTAAGAACCCTACAATTTTTGGTAAATTGTCAACCATAAACGGATTTAAGAAGTCTTTACCACAAGCCGTTTGCTTATGGACTAGCCAGTTCTTATGCCTGTTAAGCATGGTGAACTGATGACCATTTGTTGTGTGGTGGTTAGCCAACACTCAAACCCTTCTCAATTCCATAACTTTATCCTTCGGGTTATAAGCTCTGCAAGTATCTTCTTAATAAAACCTGATCAAACTCTATACCAGAGCTAATGTCTTCTCTGACTCTAACTTTTATTCAGCATTTGAATAAGTACTTTCTTTCTTCAAAGGTTACTTCTTTTTTACCAGCATATGGAATGACTTCATCCTGTCTCTGTCACTAAAGTTTGTACCCCTGAAGAACCATGTTGCTTCCAACTCACAATATTTCCATTCCTGCTGTTGAATTCACAAAAAACTCTTCTCATATCTGGTTGAACATAACCATCTGATCTTCCCCAAAGTACTCTGTCAAAACTTCAGGTATCTAACTTGAAATTGCTCCATTACCAGTTGATACACAGCATTCAAATCTTCTCTATCAAATATGGACAATACTCTCATCAAAGTGCTAAAATATCTCTTTTGTCCATTGCTTCTAATCACCACATTTTGGTTTATCTCTTCAAAGTGTTCAGCTTTATCAGCCTGTGGTTTAGTTCCAAGACACTCTGTCTTCCATTCTTTGATAGGGTATTTTCTGTCTTGTTATATCTTAATCTACATATCTTTTCCTAATCTGGAAGCTATAGTTAATGTAATCTCTAAGACTCATCATTCTCTTTGTCACTATCATCTTCAGAAGTGTTTTGAATATATCTTCTTTTCCTTGACTTCATCTTTTTCCTAGTACCAAGTTTTCTCTTTCTAGTACTTTCTTCTTCTTTACTCTCCTTCTGAACTTCTTCTTTACTTTCTTCCTTGATCACTTCACTTTTAGATAAATCAACTCCTTTCTCATTCATTCTTTTGATCAATCTTTCATCTTCAGCAGACCCAATAGAGATTGAATCTTCATCAAGACCTCGTTAATTCATTTCATACAAAGCTTGTCCTTTCCTCAAACTTCTTGATTTTCAATTCAGAGTGCTTGAAGTTTCCTACATGCTTTAAGTAGGTCATCATTTGATTTATGAGTTGTTTTTGTTTGGTGGTTTGTCTGATAGCTTCTGATCATTTGTTGAGCAAGGATTTTCTTTGAGCTGATACAATTGTGTCATGATGGACTTTGCTCTTTCTTCTTATTGTAAATTCCTCTCTCTTTCTTGTTCTTGAGCTTCTTAGCAAGAGTCTATCTGCCTCAATCATGCCTTATATTCATCAAAATTTTTATGAGAGCTTCATTGGTAGCTTTTTCTTCAGCTATTCTGTTTCTTTCCTCTTCTTCTTCCCACTCTTCTTGTATTTTCCTAGCCATCTCTTCATCAACTTTAAGCTGTTTACACTTTCTTCTCAGCTTAAGATTTACCATCAGATTCACTTCAGTTTCATTCATCTTCTTCAATTTTTCTTCTTTCCTTTGTCTTTTGGATCAATTTTTGGAAGAGGCTTTAATGTTAGAAGTGATCTTGTAGAGGTAGGTCTAGGTCTGTCAGCTTCTTCAATATCTTTCAACTCTACCCTTTCTTCTTTCTCTAGAACTGCCTTGGCTTGACTCATTGTTGTGAATAGAAAACCTTAGCTATTGTTCTTCATCTCCCAAAGATTGTAGAAGTAGGTGTTTGAGTGGCTTGAGTAGCACTTCCTTCTTCAGTATGATCAACCTTTGCTATAGTTTCATCATCTCCAAAGATTGTAGAAGTGGGTGTTTGAATGGATGTTTTAGTGGGTTGAGTAGCAATTTCTTCTTCAGTACCTTTCTTATGCCCATCAGTACTTTCAACTTGCTCTTCAGTACCTTCAATGTGCTCTTCAGTACCTTCTAAGTTCTCTTCAGTACCTTCATTTTGCCCATCAGTACTAACTTTCTCCATATCAGTACTAACTCCCTCCTTGTCAGTACTAAGTACATCTTCAGTACTAAGTATGTTCTCATCAATCTCCTTGTCTTCATCCACCATTTCTTTTGTCCTCCCTTCATTCTGAGCATTCTCTGTTTCCATATGATCAATTGTATCTTCAGGAACTTCATCAAACAGAGGATCTCTTTGAACTGATGATTCACCTTTAGCAAACTTCCTCCCTTGTTTGGATACAGACTCTGTGTGCACCCTATGTTTCTTTGAGAAGCTCTTGCTTGGGAATCTTTGCTTCAATGAGACACTTTTCAGCCATGCTCTATGATGTTTGATAACAGGTTTAGCTTGCTTCTTGAGCTTTGTGATCTGAGCCTTCAAGTGTTGTATTTCCTTGGCTTGATCTGAAACCTGTGCACATAAAGAGAGACAAAGATCATATACACTTTGGAGAGTCATGTCACCCTCATTCCCTGAAAGGGATTTATCACTGGATGAATGACCTCCAAGATTCTCACCAGAAGTTTCTGGGATAGAATCAGGAATAGTAGTAGTGGGTGAAGGTCTTGGGGATAGGTTAGGCTGGTGCTCAATAGGTACCTCACTAGTTTGAGCAGGAGATGAGTCAGTCTGTGGCTCATGAGGTACTTCACTAGTGGGAGCAGGAGAGGGTGTAGGTAGTGCTTCAGATGGTCTTTCTGAAGAAGCACCCTCATCCTGAGTTGGTTGTACCAACATAGTAGCAAACAAAGGGGTTACTTTCCCTGAGAAATGTTACCCTTTTTTAACCAAGAAAGAAAAGACTTTACTATTAAAGTATTTACATGAAAAGTAATCTAAAGGTACAGAGACATTAGTAGTTGTTTATCTAAAAAGAAAAAATAAAAGCGTAGGGTACGATTACAAACTCTTCTTAAGCATCAAAGTTCTAAGCATACCATCAAAAATTAATTTAGAAAAAGTATACTTCTGATTAGATGTTAAGCAGATGACAGCAGTGACAATGTTGGTAGGAATTTGATCCCAAGAGGTGCTTTTTGAACTAAGACAATGATTCATGGTATGAAATAAAAACCTCCATTGGGGTGAAAACAAAGCTTTATTAAATGTTAAACACGTTAAATGTTCCCCCTCATACCCCCATAAGCTGTATAGCATCAAATATACCAGATTAGGTAATAGTCTATCCACATCAGCAACATCAAAAAGAAGGTCACTACTTATTGAATGCTTGAGATAGACATAGACTTGCCAGCTACTTGTGGGCAGTAAGTGCCTAACATTGTTGATTTTTTGGACTTAGCAAACCGTCCAAAACGTTCAACAAATTAGTAGAAAACAACAGACTTACAGTGAGAGCAGAAAATGGAACTGCGCTTAAGAAAATCAATGATCTCGTGAAACTCTACATTCCCTTCAGACTTCTCCAAATACCACCATGGTTTCTTAGGACAGAATCAAGGACAGCCATGGTGGTCGAAAAGGATTGTCGGTAGAGAGATATAGGGCTTGTAGCTACGAATGTATTGAGAGAAAGATTGCGTAAGGAACTGTGCAATTGATGATTGGGTTTATATAGGTTTAGGAGACCTAATTTCAAGGAAACCGTTTCAATTTACACTTTGTACCCTGCGGTTATTTTTTTCAACGTCTCAATAGCGGTACACACTTGCCCAGGCGTACTAACTTTCACTACGTACTTAACTATTCCAACAAAGATTGAACAATGTAGATAACAAGAGTCTTTATACCATCAATAACTCCTTCTTAATGACTCTCTAAATCCTCTCAAACCTTCTGAAAAGCATCACCTATGGTTAAAATGTATCCTTACACCAAAATTTCATAACAAACGATACAACACATCATATTGCCTCCCTTTAACCAATGCAGCTTATGGATTTTATCATCCTCTAAAGACAACCAAGAACTGGAACCTGCTAACATCAAATTGCCTTGGTTAGTAGATTCAGCGACATTGTCAATCAAGTTGTAGATTTTAAGCAACTGTATAAGTTTCTTCTCATAAATCTCTTATGAAGTGTGCCTAATAGCAATATGGCTTGTTTTGAATCCTCCTAAGTTTCATCTCAAATGCTTTATTTTTCCCCTATGCTTTGCTTCACAAAGTTGTTCCTCTCTAGCATATACATTGTTAAGATTAACATAAGACTCTTAGCACTTATTTGAACATGAAATACTCTGGTCTGATCTCAGCTGTTTGCAAGCCACAAGAGCATAATCTTCATCTTCGTGAATGATTTGCTAATCTACTCCTCTCCATCATTTAACACCAATGCTTTAGAATCCGCCTTCTTCCATTCTGCTCCCACCTTGTTCCGAATTCCATGCATCACTCCTCACTGTTGTCCTTGAGTTCCCTTGATCTACACTACTAGCAAAATGCCCTGTCTTGTGACATTTGTACAATTCAACTTTGGTTTATCAAAGCCAACTGTTCTTTTTGAATCAATTTGTAGTTGCTCGACTATCTTCTGTAAAACTTTTCATTCTTATTGAGATCATGCCACTTGCCACTCAATCCATTTCTTCAAGGTCATATTTCATCATATTTCCAAATCCGTCATGATCTAGTTGAGGACAACTTGATTTGGGATTAGCACGTAATAGTATATATGTTTGTTCAACTGTGATTTTTGACTATAAGAATTGGGAACACAATACGGTACTAACATCATTAGTACTGCTGGTGTTCCTCAGAGACAAATCTACATTTTCGGCTAGAAGATGAAGCAGTAGAGCCTTTTACCCATCACTTCTTAAAGACGTCGTAGATTATAGTACAAATCATCAAAAATGAGACTGGTCCACTCCTGGTTGGTCCTCATAATTATGGAAACTTGTACCACAAAGGTAGAGATCTTAAAAATTTTGGATTTGCATCCTCAGTAATACACCTGATCTATTATCTCTCCTAACTTACCAGAAGACTTTAGAACCTGTCATAGCCTTTGTGAAGCCCTTCTGTGTTGGATACAGAGAATCCTTCAAACTGTTGCTTCAATATGTACTTCTGCATCTTCTTGGATTCGTCATTTCCACCAAATATGGATTTGATGGCATCCCACATCCTCTTTGCATCAGTCATCTTATGAAATTTAGCAAGATGATCTTCTGGTAGGGACCATAAGCCAATAGGTGGGTCCCAGCTTTTCTCATCTCTTTCTCTGCTACAATCTCTCTGCATTCTGAGTCAAAACCTTAATTTGTCCTGATATCTGTAGTGATTGAATACAGGACCATCCATTTGTATAGCCTCCCAGATGGATAAGTCTGAATGGCCAAATTGTGATCATTTCATAGCCCCTATATCCTAATCACCTTATTGTAAATAGGCAGCTTGATGAAAGACACTGTATGAGGAGTTTAGGGTGGTGTATTGTGATGAGGAAGGTGGAGAGTGGTGGTGGTGGAATTTCATCTTGTGATGCAGACATGTTAATTTGACGGATGAAGAGTTTATGAACGGTATTTGATTGTTTTTCTATTCAGAGTTTCTCACAGGACTCTGATACCACTTTGAGTCCCTTTAGAATAAGAACGCTGCATCCTAATAAGATGATAGCAAGATGAATAATTATACAGTTGACAATGGTAGAACACTGATTAATAGAATACTATGTTTAATGCGAAGCTTTACCCAAATCCAAAGAACAACAATGTAGAACTAAATAAGAAAAAACAACAAGCTAATAAGCTTCAATAAGCAAAAATGCCTTAGCAGTACTAACTTGGAGTTAGTATTGTTAGGTGAAAAGCCCAAAAGGCTATTTTTTTAGCTTAAAAATAAGCTATCTAGAGGGGTTTTGGCTTTCTGGCTTATAGGAGCTTAAAGAGCTACTTATAGGCTTTCTAGAAAAGCAAAGAACCATAGGGTTTTACTAACAAATAAGCAAGACAAAGGGGTGAGAAAAACGGGTTTTGCACCAGGGGAGATAATACTAGTTTCAAAGGGGCTTAAAGCCAGCTTATAAATAAGCTGGCAAATAATCTCAGGACTGAAAATAAAGTTAAAACAGATGGAACATAGCTCTAAATGAGCTTATATTCAAATTTTTAAAAACAAAAAAACATTAAAGCTATCTGATAAAATGGATTTTAAAAAAAAGTTTTGACACTAAGGCTTCACACTAACAACTTTGACAGTTTTTAAAGAAACAAGTTAACCAAAAAGTCTTAACTACTTAGACACTTAAAATAGACCCAAAACAAGACTCAAAAAGTGTATTTAGGAAAACTTAAGCTAAGAGGCTTAAAAACTGTTTTTGGGATGACAGTTTCTAAGACCAAGCTAGGACAAACATAAGAACAACTTTTTAAATTTAAAAGCTAAGAAAACTTGTGAAAAACAACTTAAAACAGCTAGCCAAAGTTAACTAAGTGACCCATTTGGTTAAATAGCAAAATGACCCGTTTTGAAACACTTAACCCAAACACCCCCTTAAAACCATAGAAACCATTTTTAAACTAGTAAACTTGATTTTTAACAAACAAACCTTAAATACCAGATTATATTTAGCTAATAACAAACCTAATGATCAACTTTTAACAACTAATTAAGCACTAATGACAAGATTAAAGATAATGCTACTATTTTTGGTTTTTTCTTTAATTTTAAGAATAAAAATTGTAAAAATGGGATTCAAACTACAAACTAAACTGAATAAGCACTAAACATGATAAACTAACATAAATAAGCCAATAGAAACAAGAAATAGGCATTAACATAAGCTAAAACAGATAAGCACTATATTAAGCTATTTTTGACAGTTTTGAGCAGTTTAAAAGTAAGACTTGAACAAATGGCATATAAGCAAAAATTTAAGACAAATAAGACAAACAAGCATAAACAAGCAATAAGAACAGCAAAATAAGCAGAAATAAGCTATGCTACAGTAACAAAAATAAAAAGTGCACTTACCAAACCCTTGCTCTAAACAGGGTTAAATAAAGAGTCTACAAGCTCTAGCTTGTATAAAACAAGCTAGTGAGAGTCCATAAGCACTTCCCTTGTTTGCTTATCATCCAAATATTAAGCTGTGGTATTTTGAGGGTAATTTCTTTCTTTTAAGATTTTCTTAACTGTTTATATTTCTAAGTAAAAAGCAGGTTATAAAATAGCTTAAATGAGAGCTTATATTAGCTTATGAAACATAAGTGAACACTTGAAGAGAATAAGAACTTAAAACAGATTTTAAGAAACTTTTAAATTTCATTAACTTGAAAACATTACAAAGAAAATTAAGAATTAAATTTGCTTGGAAAACTAACTAGGTGAAAACTAAGTAAAAAAAAACTCCATTCCAAATGGCTCACAAGACATCCTATTTATACAAAATGACTAAGTGCTTGCCCTCTCTTCAATCTTTGTCTTCTTCTAGTTGTGTTTCTTTGCTGAGACAGAAACACAAGTGTGTTTGTTGTGAGAGTAAAACCCTAAGCTCATATTAGCCATCAATTTGCCTTTGTCCCCAAGTTCTTTCATCATACCCGTTGATGTATTTGTCCCATTCTGTGTCCAATAAGCATTTGTGGGATTGCCAACGTGTCCTTGTTGGTTTGTGGGTGTAGGGTGAGTAGGAAGGTGACATTTTTGGATAGAGGTGAACAGTAGTAGAGGAGGGGGACAGGGAAGCGTGAATAGTGGAGTTTGGTTTGGGCGGGAAAATTTGTTGTGTA